>KZ808170.1:210104-227734 GCA_000696205.2 Oncopeltus fasciatus | reverse complement strand
AAACTAATTTCTACTTGCTTTACAATATTCTACATTAGAAAATTTTATAAAGAAAATTACTTAATATGTATTTATTATCACTACTCAACTTTTTAAACTTGTTGGTTTGAAAGTAATTTATAATTCTGAGACAAATTTCCAATGTTAGGATGCTTAATTGTGTATTAGACAATTTTTTCAAGCAAATTACTTAATATGTATTTATTATTTATTGTCACTACTCAACTATTTAAACTTGTTGGTTTAAGAATATTTCAAAATTCTGATGATATTTTGGAATTATATTTTTTTTTAAATAATAACGCTCAAAGTCTTCATGTCATGTAAGCCATAAGTCATTATACCAGATAGCAGAGGGGATGCCAGGTTCTTCTTGTTGCTCCCATTATAATTTTATATTTGTCAAATCAGTAAGCACTTGCTCTTGAGTAGTTATTTGTTAACGCAGCTAAGATAATTTTTTCATGGAAACATTCATAGCACATATTGTTATGTGTCATAAGACATATAGCAGCTGGATTATGAATTGGATGAAAAAATCATAAATTATTGAAAGCAGAATAAGATGAGACATATTTTTTTTTATAAAATTGTCACTTATTTAAATATTTAGTTCATAATGGTATAATAGTACAGTGCTACCCATATCACTATCTAAAAAAAATTGAATAAACTTGTAGAAAAAAAGATAACTAATTGAAATTATTTACTTGTATTATAATTCATTATTTAAAACATATTAATACTAATTGATAAATTCTTATTTTGCACATTCCTTACAAGGACCAAAAATGTTAAATAATAATATAAACAAGGACACATTTTAGTTAAATAATGACATGGATTTCTAAAAAATAATTTCAAATAATATACTTAAATTATATTTTGATACAAGAAAATCTATATGAGAATAGCCTCATACATTTTACATAAGGAGTTGAAAAAGTTAGATCTTTCTGCAATTCTGTAAATGAATACAACAGTAAAATAATTAGTTCAACAATTTTTTTAAAATATTTTAATTAAATGATTAATAATGATAATATTTAAGTTTCACATATTATCATTCTGGAATGTGTTATTTTCCATTAGTAAGGAGAAATGATTCCCTACCTTGTAATTTTAACAGTAAACTGATTCCTAAACTAGCTAATGAATAAATTAAAACATGCAATTTATAAGAAAGCTAAAATATTTAGCAAAAATTATGTTCAATTATTGTAAATTAATTATCATTATTATGAGGGTCTACCTTTTTTGCTTCTACTTCTATTGAGTCTGGATTGATTGGTGAATCTGCTAATAAATTAGTTAGTCTTAAAACTTTTTTTATTTGGCATAAACCCTAGGAATCACAAACAATTAATAGCTGTTTTAGTAAATAACCTAAGAGAGCTAATAAATTAGCTGTAAACTGATTTCTGAACTAAGAATGAATTAAAATGGACAAAAAGGTGAGTAACGTTTTGGTTTTTTTTAATCTCTCCTTTGCATTTCTTGCAGGATATCACAGCAAAACCTTTTTGGTATATATATACACTTTTATTTATTTTAGTACATTATTAAAGGGATTTATTATAATCCAACTCTCTCCTTAGGAACAGTACAGCAAAAGGAATCAATCGGAAAACTTGAAAACTTTATAGTATACTTCAACGGATTTTTTTTTCCCCCAAATATAATCAGAAAAGATAACAAATGAAATTCAGTTCTTTTCATAAAGCAAATAATAAAAATAGGAATCAATACCTTCATCATAAGAAAAGCCAACATCCTGTGGTTTACATCCTTTGTATAACCCACATAGTAGATGAACATATAAGAATAAATTCTGATAACAGAAGCTAGCTGTAAATGAAACAAAGATATAAACATGATAACTCTTTTTCAGTAATAGAATAAATTAAATTTTGTATTTTTGTTCAGTGTGTTCAGTAATTAGTGTCATTATTAAAATGCGAATTCCAAAAATCTAGTAAAAATAACTGGAAAAAAAAGAAATAAATAGGAAACATTAATTATCTCTTTTTCTAATTTGTAACAATTCAACTTAAATTTTGAGATAATAATAAAATAATGTATGTTTAATATTTTCATTATATAATTATATATAATAATTTATATTATATGCAAATGTATGATTGCATTATATAATAATTTCATTAATAGATTAGTGATATTTTATTTGTATTAATAACTAAAATGATTTTTAAAAAAAGTAATATAATTCATATCAATCAAATAATGATTAACCTACACTTTATTGAATTTCTTTCAATGTAAAGTATAATTAACCACCACAGGTGGCTCTTCAGTTTTCATGTACTCTGAAATTTATTTATAAATGCTTCAGTAAATAAAATGTTGCAGTAAAAAAAGGTGTTGCAGAATTAGTTAGTTGAAGCTTAGATTTACTGGTATAGGAAATTTGACCAACGTCCTTCCCTTAGTAGCCTATCATCATAGCCAAACATATTCCATTGATTTGGATTGATGGATATTTTCCTAACACCCAATCTCACAGTCAGCCGATCTCAGAGTATCTTATGTGTTTAACCATTTCATGAAATGGAGAGTCAAACACTCTTTCTGTGTACTGATACTATCTTGGGGTTTATTCACACAAAACAGATCTAATTCAACTAATGTTTTTTTTTTTTTTTTACTTTCTCAGTTCTGCTATATCTGACAATATATAACAAAATAAAGAAATGGTTCACTATGTCTGTATTCTACACAGGTATACAGACATAGTGAACCAGATGAATATAATTTCAGTAATTTGACTCCGGAAATTCGGAACTACCATTGAATAGTTATCTGATTGCCGACCAGAATTCTAATATCGACTTACTGAGATTTGTTTTACTGATCAATTTATAGAATAACATAAAGTAAAATGAAAATTCATAAGAATTAATGAAAATTAAACCATTCAATTTGAAACCATATTCTGTGCAACAATAAAGATACTTAGTAAATTATATTGAAAAGAGCTTCTTGAGAGTAAAAATTTATTTTCAAACATAATATACTGGAGCAGTTATTTGTAGAATTGGTATGAAAGTTCCAAAAAAATTTTAGTACGCCAAAAAAATATTTTATTTAACAATTGATCAACCTATATCCTGAAATGTTAATATTTCTCAAAGGTTTAATTTCTTGACAAAATGCATGTGTGTGTGCGGGTTAAATCGAACGGGAAAAAGATGTAAGCAATTGAGTTTTCAGTAAGAAAAATATTTGCTTGAACTGAAGAAGAAAAGACAACGATAGAGTTGGAAATAACAAAGGTAAAAAAGAATGTTTCAAAGTGAACACCCAACAATTTATGAAGAACAATATGTTACTGAAAGAAGGCAAGAGTGAGATAGATATCTCGACAAGTTATATCCGTGTATGGGGTGTCAAAGGAAGGTGATGGATAAAGGATTCGAAATAATGAAAAGAGATGATTTTAGTTGGGGTTCGGTCANCAGAGGCATTCGCCCTCCTTAATTTATTTAAATGTTCAACATAATAAATTTAGGACTAGTTTGGATCATATGAAAATTGTCTTCTTCAAAACTAAAGGTATAGATGCCAATTTGATGACTCGAGGTTTCAATTCTCATACTTCCTACACTTAATTAGTTTCTAAACACTTAATGCAAGGGAATAGAATAAAAAATCTAAACTGTCTCAGCCAGGACTCGAACCTGGATCTCCTGCTATCTGGGAGATTAATGTGGGATTAAATACCACAATAATTAATGTGTGATTAAACACTACAACTATTAAAGAAATAAAAATAGAAAAATAAAATAAGGATAAATACATAAAATTAATTAGTTTTTCTCTTTCTTTTTTTTTTAACCACCAGTTTTGGAAACCGCCATGGCCAACTAGGTTTAACCAATTTTCTCAAAAGATTCTATTTCTAGCCTATTAAATATATCGAATGAATGCAACCTTATAAGTTTTTCATATTCTAAATTAAATAATTCTACTTGGAAAAAAAATGCAAAAAAGAAGACTGAATGAACACTTCAGTTCCAAAATTAGTCTTTTAAAGACAATTACACAGTGATTAGTGTTGTTGACTAGCAGGATACCAGCCGAACAGATCTCATTGCTACATAAACAGGGTCATAAAATGGCTACATGACCAAGCAAACTGGCGCTAACACATACTGAAATGACATTACCCCATTACGTTTAATATATGCACTTTATCATGATTTCTTATTCATAAATCACATGAAATTCTCACAAACTGATTTCACCAATACCTTTAAATCTAACCAATATCATTTATTTATTTATTTTTAAAATCTCTTTTTTTTTTTACATTATAATTAGTTTCTATTATGTATGAGGTTCATCCAGAAAGTAAGTTCCGTTTCAATTTATCTCCGCTGCAGCTCTGTGTTCGCAATTCTGCACATGCGCGGTAGACGCTCTATATCAAGGAGAAGAAATGTGCGCCATTTTGAGTCCTTTGTAGTGCTTCCTTACATTGTCGGTGTCGATTGAAAATCCCGCCGCATGTGAAATCAGATTTGTGTTACGTTTTCTGAACGCTAGGAAAGTGGAAAGCTGTCAAAAGGTGTTTTTCTTCACGACAACGCAGGACCACGCACTGCAAATGTGAGGAAAAACCTCCTACAGGGATTCGGTTGGGACGTGTTGACCATCCTCCGTACAGTTCTGACCTCGCTCCTAGCGACTTTCATGTGTAAGAACACCTCAACAGCATCTTAAGTCTTTCCTTGGCGGTCAACACATCAACAAAAACGAAGAGCTGAAGTTTCCAATTGGTTGAAAGACACAGGTGGAAAACTTCTATGAAGAACTTATACAAAAACTTGTACCACGCTATGACAAATGCCTGCAAAATTTCGGCAGTTATGTGGAAAAGTAGTTTAAGAGTTGTATAATTTTGTACAATAAATATTTTTTTGTATCTACACAAATAAATTTTATTGCCAAAAGGAACCTACTCCCTGAACGTATATTCCCATGTAGATCTCTCAATTGGCAACTTTTGAATGGAAATTTTCCAGTATGTCAGCCTAAATTTTTCTCAATTTAATTTTTCTAATAAACTATCACTTATGATTCCTTTATAAAATGAATATGGTTGTCAATGGGTGCTGTAAAGGTATGGTGAGAGGGGGTCCCATCTCCCAACTATCTTTCTCTCTGGGAAAAATTCCCGATAGTAAAGTCGTGATATGGTTGGGGGGGGTTGAAAGTTTAGATTACTCCCTCCTGAGGTGGCATAATACTTCTCTAACAGTTAATTTATGCCGGGACTGGATGCCTCCTACCTGCCTGCATATTTACATTGTTAGTTACAACACCGAAGGGAGTAGACACATATGTATGTCTGACTACGAGGGGAGGTCAAGCAATTCTCAGCCTGAACCAGAAAGGAATGAAATCAAAATACAAAACATATATCTTCTTTTTTTTTCTCAATCTAATGTCTCTTATTACCAATATATTTACTACAGTAATTTATTAATTTTTCTAAACTCCCAAAATAATAAATTTCTTCTTTGAGACCAAATGAGCATCAATAGCACTTTTGAGTTGGTCTTCGACCTCAAATCGTATTCCTCAGTGATCCTTATTGAAATTTGAGAACAGAAAGTATCTGGTCTGTAAGGAGGATGATTGATTAAATCAAAGTTTCTATCACTGTGGGTGCGGCCATCACTTTATGAGAGGTGTGCAAGTGGCAATGCAAAGGCATAGTACAAACGGTTGAAGTTAAATGTACAATAAATACCAGACAAGAAATGGCATGATAATAAAAATTTGTGTGATAATAAAAATTGTAACATGATAAGGTATAAATCCTTTATCGTAATCCCCTCCTTCATAGGTAGGCCGAGAACTTTTTCACCTCTCCTCGTACATATTCATTCAAAGCAATTTTTTCCTTTATGAGTCCTGCATAAACTCTAGAGTTTTGTGGTTGTTGAGAGCAGTTGTATAACTGTTGATAACCTCTTCCCCTATGACACTAAGAGGTTGAATTGAATAAAAAAACATGAATAAATTTATATTAACCAATACTTCTTCCGGGTTCAACCGTGTCTTGGAGTTATTAGGTACCAAGCTTTCGCACATCATGCGATGGTTTCTTCAGGGCATGAAGAAGCCATCACACGATGTGCGAAAGCTTGGTACCTAAAAACTCCAAGGCACGGTTGAACCCAGAAGAAGTATTGGTAAATATGTCTGAGGACCGTGGGAGCCTACGTGAACATGAATAAATTCATCTAAAATATGACTTATTTATGGCTACTGAGTGTAGCCTATTTCTATATTTAATCTTATTTCTATATTTAAGGCATTAAAACAACATCGTTTTTTAATAAACTAAAGAAGAACGTTAGAAACAAGGAAAAAATATGACTTAAATGGGACTCTAGACGAAATTCTATTGGGTAACGATAAAGTCATCGACTCTGTAATGAACTTTCTAAAAGAGGGCAGGCCATTAAATCTTATCTATATGCGTTTTCAGTATGCTTCTTTTACATTCTCTCTCTATTTTTTCTTTCTTATAAATTTCATAGTTTTCAAGTACAAAGAAATTACTAAGTCCATCCACATAATAACTATTCGCATTAACAATACATTACACCTCATCATGACTAAGAAATTCTTCATCTTAAAAATATCTTCCCTCTTCTAAAAATATCTCCCTGGTGTTAATGACCAAAGTTTGACAAGCCATAGAAAAAGAAAAAAAAATTATTTAAAAGAACACAGTTTATTGTCACATAGGTTGAACAACGATGAGGATTTGAACGTCTTCCATCTTGGCTGTGGATCATTACCAATTATAATTGTAATCAAATCAATTGCACTGCTACTGAACTAATTGGTTATTATTATAATTGGAGCGACGTTAAATAACAATGTTATTTACTTTGTTCTATTTAGTAACTCTAGTAGTTGTGTTTCATGCATGCACTTCTAAGAATTGAAGAATTTAATAATTATTTGTAGAGTTCACCGACCCTATATAATAGAAGTTATATATATATATATATTCATATATATATATATATATACATACTATATAGTGTGTGAGTGGGTGTGTGTGTGTGTATTTCTCATGTGACATTTATGAACTCTTAGAGAAATCTCAGTGATCATAATCTTCTCTAAAAACACTTATTCACATAATCCACTGTGATTAAGTAAGTCTTTTTTCTTTTCTTTTTTTAGCCCCTTTCGCTGTGCATTAAGCGCACTTGTTGCATTTCTTTGATATTTGATATTTTTTTTATTTTATTACAATACACATTAACGATTTTACATTTAACTGGGGTACACTTATATATTACAAATTTTCCGGGATATATAGTCAGGTACTTTTTCTACAAAGGCAGATGATCAGTTCTGCTCCCAAACTATGATAGCTTTAGACTTTCTTTTTTAGAGGTTTTCTCTAGGGTTCACTTGCTCCTTAAATTGAGTTTTAATCCGTTGATTGACGGATCTCATCCATTCGAAGGGCCGTCATTCTTTCCTGCATCCAGAGCAATAATGGTTGCCTATTGCAGTCTCCTCTTAGAAGATTTTCGTGTATATATATATGGTATATATATATTATTTTGACTTTTCAATGCAAGTTTCAAAAAATATTTATTCTTTCATTTCAATCGGATTTGAGGGAGAGAGGGGGAAGAAAGAGATCAAAATTTATAATCGTAATATTTCGTAAATTGAGTTACAAAAATTAAATCTTCTTACCTTTATTTTCCATAACATTTTCTACGAAAAATGCTTCTCTCAATTTACCTTCCCGGCCCCTCTAGACGAAACTTCATTGGATATACCTTTCTTTTACTCTCAATTGGCTTCTATTATATTTCCTCGCTGACTCCTATTTATATACATATTTAATAGTAAACGAGAAATCTGCTTAGATTACTCAGCTCCTATATTATGGACTTTTTCTTGCCATGTTTCCCGCATAAGAATGACAAGAAAGAAAAGTTTAAAATCATCTTAGAATATCTATTCATTTTTAACAAACTATTCCAGTAAAAATAAACTAAGACGGGAAAACAGAGTGGAACTACACAGAAGATACACTGGCAAAGAACGCTCTACTGTGAAAACTGAGTAAATTTGAGAAGAAACATTCTAACCAAGAGCCAATTACCAAATGGCGCCTTTTATCTGAAATTCCTCCTTTTAACTGCCGAATCGCGGAGCTATCTCCCCCCAAGAACGAGTTACTTTGAAGTAAGGTTACTATGTATATTTACACTCGCAAGTAAACATAATTTATTAACTTAGAAGGAGTAGATTCAGCACATTGACTGGCCTTCCTTCAACATCCCAGAATTCTTCACTAAAGGAATCTGATGTTTGAAAAGGCAAAGACTTCTGACTTCTCTCTTCTTTGATATTTCTTGATTTGTTTAAGAGAAAAAAAATGTCTATTTCTTAAAAATACAAACATTAAATTCATTTTCCATGAGAAATAAGCTACTATTTACTTACAAGTGTCACTGAATTCAATTTAATTCACTTTGTACTTATAATAATAACTAAAGCAGACAACTGTAGGTCTGTGTTTTTATTCTAATGTTATTTATATATTTTAGCTCCCGTGTAATCAGGCTCGTGAAGAAAGGCTGTTGCTAGCCACCCTATTCTAATCACCCATGACTCTTTGCAAGCTTTTATTTCTCAGATAAAAGGGATTCAATACCATAACGTCAAGGATGAGAGACCCAAACGGATCCCTTTGGCAAAGACTGCGCCCCTAGTTCTGTGTTTACCTTTAGTGGGAAGGTAATAATTGGTGCATAATATTAATACATAACACATTTTAATATATACTATCATAAACTTTACACACACATCTGCGACTGATTTTTATGACGGTTTTGTGAGTCTTCAGAGAGTCGTAAGTGGATAGCTTAGGTAACTATAATTAAATTCTAGGATTTTTACAAATGTATTTTATGTTCACGTAGGCTTTGAAAGCCATCACATGATGTGCGAAAGCTCGGCAAATAACAACAATTTGACACGGTCCAACCCGGAAGAAGAAACGGTAAATACAAATGTATTTTAATTTTCTAAAACAAAATAAACTTTTGCACTAATTCTAAGAGTTATAATTAAAGCCATAGATCCCTCCCCCTCAAAATTTTATTTTTCGTTTCAAGACAAGTAGAATCTGAAATTCGAATAAAAATAATTTAACGCAAGCCAGTCGAACGTACGTCGGTAAAACTGAATTTGATAAAATTTAAATTTATTTCCTATCTACTCCAAAGATGTGTATAATTTTAAATGAGCGTAATTCCCTATAAGGGTTAGATAAAAAGTTAATGATAGGGAACGCTAGATGAGTAAAATAATTCTCCTTCCTAATCTTCCTACTTTGTACTTCCTTCTGAGTGAAGTTTTCCAAATAAGCAGACCAGCGATTTCATGGACTTGGTAGTTTCCCCTTCATTCGGTATGACCTAGAGGTTTGATCGAACCATTGCCCCTTTTGTCCTCCCGGAAGATGACTCGACTTCGAAAAACTTCTTCATTTCGATCACTTCCCTCAAAGTCGGCAAGCCCAGGACCCATCATATTCTCACATTTCTAACTCTTCTGGTCTTGTCTCCACTCTCTGGAGATGCTTCATTTCCATGGCTGTTCCTCTAGACCATTGATTTCCAGCCCTCATTTCCATTGTAAGGCAGGTAAATAAAAGCCGTTAAAGGTGTGTTCTTTACCAATATAATAAAAAATATTAAAATCAATTATATATTTTTTATTTAACCAAAAGAAGGCAATTGTTTTTTTCTGTATAAATAATCTAAACAATTGACTTTTAGACCAAATATGGTTGATAAGGGAGAGGAATGCTAAATTGTATGATCATAATGTAATAATTGATAGATCATATTACGACATTTTATTTCCAACGTTTATGTTAATGATTTTTTTTTTTTCAATGAAAAACACGTATTGTTGAGCACATCCTCTTCTTTTCCCTCTCAAACTGTCTAGAGCTAGCCTCAAAGATTTTACCACCTATATCATAATTATGATACATTGCCTTCTCCATCATACAAGATATAATTAGCAATTTACTCTTTTTTTATATCCATCTTAAATAAAACTTGAGGGATTCACTTAGTTCAGGATCCTCTAGCGCGACTGACTCTTCCGTAACAGGTTCCTGTCAGACCTATCTGGGGAGAAGGGAAAAAGGAATGATGAGTCTCATCGATTCGGTTCAGATGGTGGCTGTGGTGTCAGATAACTAACGACCGTAACAAGCCTCGATAAACTTTATCTTCCCGGGGGATACACGGAGGTAGGGGTAGAAAAAATAGAGGTGGAAAACGAGAGGGTGGAGAAGTAAATCTTATAAACGTGGGGTTGAAAGCGATTTTAAGAACAAAGAGTCTCAGAGCTGGTGGGGTCTTTCTTTCCTCCTAATCTTGGGGCCATATACCACGCGGCCTTTGTGAGGAGACTGCGGCATCAATCCGGGGCCCCGACAAGCCTACCTCAATGGAGAAGGAGTGGGGATGGGAGAGGGTGGGGGGAGGAAGAGTGGGGGAGTATGTTTAAAAAGAATACAAAAAGGCAACTCCTCAACCTGGAGGTTTATCTTCTTTGTGTAGCTTATACCCAAATCTTCTAATAAAATATCATCTTTACATCTATTTTCTACTTTATTAAGCTTACAGCAAATTTTCGCTCAGGAAATCAAACTATTCACGTAGTTACTAAAAAGCAACTTTTGAAAAGTACCTTTTTATTTTTTAAGCTTAAAATATGGTCCGATATATATATATACTTCATCTCCACTTGGGGTAAAAGTAAATAAATAACTACTGCTATTGTCTTCACAGAAAGTTTGTCAGACTTCATCAGGTGCTAGGTGAGAAATGCCGCAATTGCAGAGGCATTCGCCCTCCTTAATTTATTTAAATGTTCAACATAATAAATTTAGGACTAGTTTGGATCATATGAAAATTGTCTTCTTCAAAACTAAAGGTATAGATGCCAATTTGATGACTCGAGGTTTCAATTCTCATACTTCCTACACTTAATTAGTTTCTAAACAATTAATGCAAGGGAATAGAATAAAAAATCTAAACTGTCTCAGCCAGGACTCGAACCTGGATCTCCTGCTATCTGGGAGATTAATGTGGGATTAAATACCACAATAATTAATGTGTGATTAAACACTACAACTATTAAAGAAATAAAAATAGAAAAATAAAATAAGGATAAATACATAAAATTAATTAGTTTTTCTCTTTCTTTTTTTTTTAACCACCAGTTTTGGAAACCGCCATGGCCAACTAGGTTTAACCAATTTTCTCAAAAGATTCTATTTCTAGCCTATTAAATATATCGAATGAATGCAACCTTATAAGTTTTTCATGTTCTAAATTAAATATTTCTACTTGGAAAAAAAATGCAAAAAAGAAGAATGAATGAACACTTCAGTTCCAAAATTAGTCTTTTAAAGACAATTACACAGTGATTAGTGTTGTTGACTAGCAGGATACCAGCCGAACAGATCTCATCAATCTTATATTCCGTTTCCGTGAGTCTACAAGTGACAAATCATCTCGGTAGTTAACCACTAATAAAATGGTATATATCACTGGGATCTAACCAATGGTACCTATGTTCATTATAAGGTAGTTAAAAGACCTTTTAGATCATGAAACCATCGAAATAATGTCATGGAAAAAACCTCTGTTTTATCTCATAAAGAGGCTTTTATGTCCTTATTTCTTGTAATTCTAATTCAGTAGACATACTATGAATATAATCTAAAGTTTTATATACACCAAAGAATATTTAAAACTGGTGAACAATTTAAAACTCAAGTTTTTGTTGAGTTACATTTTTTAGCTTTTTTCTATAGAATTAGGCATGCTGGTTTCAAAACTGTATGGATATGGCATTCAAAAACATCGTTAAATACTTTCTTGGAAATACAAGATCATTGAATTACTCCGAAATTGTCCAGCAACTCTTGGAAAGCTTTCAAGAGCTAGGTTGCAACATGAGCATTAAATAGTATTTTTACACAGCCAATTTCTAATTTCCCGGACAATCTTGGTGCTGTGAGTGATGAGCAGGGTGAGCGTTTCCATCAAGATCTGAGGGTCATGGAAGCAAGGTATCAAGGTAGATGGGACGTAATATGATAGCTGACTATTGTTGGAGCATCAAGCGCGAAAGTACACGAACTAAACACTCCAGAAAAAGCTACAAACACAAATTTTTATCTTAATTTTTAAGTACTGTTCATTAATTAAACAATTTTATATGTATGAACTCGATTTAACTTACATTAAATGTTTCGTAAACTGTATATTTGGTACGTTTTTACTTTATATTCTTTTAAATGCATGATTTTTATGATTTCTGAGGATATCCTAAGTTTAAAAAGTTGACATGATAGACAAAATTTGAGGTTATTCTAAGATTCAGACGTCAAGAATTAGTGAAAAAACAGTGTCAGATCTATTTACCGTTTCTTCTTCCGGGTTGGACCGTGTCAATTTGTTGATATTTGCCCATTGAAATTGATACATTGATTGACACGGTCCAACCCGGAAGATGGAACGGTAAATACATCTGACGACCGTCGAAGCCTACGTGAACAGTGTCAGATCTAACTCAGCAAAAAATGTATTCCAATAGTTTAATCCAAATGGTGAACACATTCGGCAGAATTCTGCC
Organism: Oncopeltus fasciatus; assembly: GCA_000696205.2. Taxonomy (NCBI): domain Eukaryota; kingdom Metazoa; phylum Arthropoda; class Insecta; order Hemiptera; family Lygaeidae; genus Oncopeltus; species Oncopeltus fasciatus. Next base: position 214,993 of record KZ808170.1, on the reverse strand, counting down.
CGACTGAAAACCCCACGGACTAGAATAACGTACTCAATACGGTAAAACAATCATTTGAATATATAAATTTAGATAATATATAAATTGAGTCATTTTTGAAACGATTGATTACGGGTAATGATAAGTGTATCACGTATGAAAATAATGTGCGAAAACGTTATTTGGCAAAACTCAGGAAAGTTTTAAAACAAGTAACGAAGCGTGGGCCGAAGCCATAGATGGCTGAACATCAGCTCATTGTCAAGTTCACTGTAAAGGAATCGTTCATCATGAGCAGCTCGTACGATCATGACCGTATGGCTTTAATTAATTAACTCGACTCTCTACTACCACCATCTTGTGATAGTTGAAGTAGACAGTTCAAGGAAAACGGCCATAAGTAAATATTAAGAAAGAAGTTGTTTTTCATCACGTCAATAATAGACCACACACACTTTTAGTGAATTGCCAAAAATAGAGAAGTCTTAGCTTGAAAGTTTTTATGATTCTATTGTATACCTCCCCAAGTCTAACTGCCATTTGTTTCGTTACCTTCAGAGCTCTCTTTTTGGTGTAAATCTTGCACTATAGGAATGAGCAAATCACTAGGCTCAATTGTTCGCCAAAAAGTCTCAAAAGTTCAACAGTGACAAAATAATGGCTTCACCAGAAGAGTGACAAAAGCTCATGTATTAAATCAGTCCATAGATCTTTGATCAAAGTTTGAATTTGCTCAAAATTTGCCTTTGAAAAAACCGAAATTATTTTACTTCAATCCTGTACTGTGGGTGTGTACATTTACGTGTGTGTGTGTGTCATTTTCAATGGTTTGTACTCCCAAATAGCAATAATTATAAACAATTTAAAATATTTTTCTTGAATGTTATTTCTTGATGAACTTTAAGGAAATCAACTTAAAAAAACATAGTAGGAACAAACTGGATAATCTCATTCTTCAAGGAAAACAAGTTCAGATACGAGGAGGAGATATTTTATAGAAGAATATTTGTATGTGAGATATTCGGGCCGTTCGCATGCGAAGGGAGGAGTCGAATCTCCTCCTGAATTCATGGTTTTGGCCCACAGCCGGAATTTTTACTGCACACACTGGAGTGCGGGTGGGGGGATGAAGTACGCAGAACAGAAATAGCCTTGCAGACGGAGCCGAGAGCGCAATCTCGCGAGTCTGTCTAGTAAACTGAATTGTTCAGGAGTGACTCTTCATCGAGCAGGAGTTTCTCATACTACTCGTACTTTAGATTGCCTAAAGATACACGAATATGGAATTACATCTTAGTGTCACCTGAAGATGTTCCAGTCACACTGAAATAGGTGAGATGAATAAATAAAAATTATTTCTGAAATGCATATATATATATATATATATATATATACACTGCCGGACAAAATTAAAGGATCACTTACAAATATTTATATTATTATTNTATATATATTATATATACTATAAATTATTTTTGTACATATGTATGATTTTGAAATTCTTTTTTTGTTTTACTGAAGTTTAGCTATTTAGATATTATTAGAGCTTTAGAAGCCTCTAGAGGACTCACTTTTTATGAAATTATTTATCCATTTCTATCACACACGCACATACATAAATAATAGAACAATAACATATAATACAACAAACACATTATAAATTATATATACATATATGTGTGTGTGTGTGTGCATTGTTCTTTTTTTTAATTTAATAATAAAAGCATGTAGAAAGTAATTAATAATAAAGTTTAAGAAAAAAAAAAATAATAATAAAAGTGAAGTGCATATGATATAGCACAGCAAAAGATTTACTCTTAGTGCTGGAGGTTTGAATAAATAATTGAATGAACTCTAATCTTAAAATTAATACAATAATAATAAAGTATTCTTTTAAATAAATAATATAAACAAATTGCATATACAGAAATAAGTAAAAAAAAGAATTGAAGTCTATGGTTGGTTTATTGTGGATATTTGCTGAGTTGAGGACACAGTTGAGAACTGTAGGTTTATACTATGAATGTGGAAAAAATTTATTTGGTGGTGAGCTTTAAATGATCCCAGAAATATATAAATTTAAGTGGCCAATCACATTTTGTATGGAGTCTCACTGCCTAGTGTAAAATGAAAATGCACTTATTTTTACAATTTTTAGTGCGAGGGAACAGAATAAATAATCTGGTCCCATGCAGGATACTAGTGCGGGGAATTTAATAACTTATCAGACTTGTCTCGGTAGCATAACTGGTAAATGCACCGGCCCGGATAGCAGGAGATACCAGGTTCGTGTCCTGGTTGGGACAGTTAGATTTTTTATTCTGTTCCCTTGCAGTAAAAAATGTTAAAATTTACGTGGGATTAAATACCACAAAGAAATAATATTTATGTACTTATTTTCCTTCTTCATTCTTATTTCTTCCTTCTTCCATGCCCAGGGAAGGTTTCTTGCTTCTTATTCTGTCAACTAAAAACCAGCTATAAGGGAGGTATGTAGGACAAGAAGACAAGTCCAAAGGCAGGAATGACTGGTAGAGAAGATGTAGTTGCCGGGGCTCACCACAGATGTCTCCACTCTCCGGGGCTAACCTTCAGCTGTGCGTATGGTGGTAAATCTGAACATGTATCATTTATTATATGGACAATGTATTCATAACAACGCAAGTAGGTCAAGTAGCAGAATCAAATTTTCCCATTTCAATAACTCGCCGTAAAACTTCAATAGAACCTAATATAATGCACATTTAAACATTGATAGTAAGTCAACTTACTATCAACCGTTTAAAACTACCTAAAATCATTAAAAGGTACTTTTTGTCCATGTTCTCAATAAGTGAGATTTTATTTTATTTTTTATTTGAAAAATAAACAATATTACATGCTTATTAATTTGTTTATAGAATTGTATATTATCATAAATTTTATAGAGATCAGTAGTTCGATTTAAGTTATTATTTTTAATTTAATATTTTCCATTGAGTTTTTAAACAAGCAAAACTTAACTCAGTAAATAATAACAATAATAATTAATTATTCATAATAAATGAAATAATAACTAATAATCAAACAACAATGACAAAATGTTAAACACTAGGGCATAAGAGAACCAGACCTCTTACTTAGAAGAGGAAATCATGTTTACCCAGAAATAGCTGTTAGAATCCTCAACGCCTGTCTAGGCCCTTACATACAATTATAAAGGCAGTTCGCCTGTGGCCCATGAGTGTCAGATCGCGTAGAGAGCCGGGCCCGTGACAGGGAAATGTAATGTGACAGAAACTAGTTAGAGCAGACAATATAACAAGTTTTGTTATGTGTTTCCCTGACATGACTTTTGAAAAAATTCTTCAGTTTTCACAGATCCTATGCTAAAATTTAAATATATAAGATGTTATTCATTAAAAATTTGTAACTGATGGATGCTATATGAACTCTGAACTCAGTTGCAAACCACTGGAAAGATTGTACGCAAAGATATCTGAGCGTTACCCTGCTTTGATCAAACCAAAAAGAGTTTTATTCCAACAAGATAATGCTCGTCCTCACACTTCCAGTCGAGCCAAAGAAAAATTTAGAGGAATTCATAGGTTCGAACTCCAGCCTCATCCACCATCGGATTCCTACTTGTTTTGATCCATTTTTCCAAGGGAAATAATTTGATAACTTTGTGGAAGTTGAAATTGTGGTCAATGAGTTCTTTGAAAGCCATCCCAAGGAATGGTATCAGCGTGGAATCGAGCAAGTAGCCAGCAGATGGCTAATGACGCTAGATAAAAATGGGCTATACTTTGATTATCCATTGTCTTTTATATCGAAGACATAATAATACAAATATGTACATTCATTTATTTTTGCCACCAGTTTCATGACTTTTTTTAAATAAACTATTTTTAAGAAATAGTTTATTTAAAAAAAAACAACAAATGTAGCAAGGGTGAGCAATTGTTCACTTTAATTTTCCAGCCAGTCTAAAACATAAATTATCACATTTATTTCTGACTATTAAATTTTATATCCTCATCAACTCTTTTTTATATCGATCTTTAATGACACGGGAAATCTGCTTATATTACACTGCTCAAGTGTAACAGACTTTTTTATTATCAGGTAATACGTTAAAGTGAAATTATTAATGTAAATGATAAGAGAAAAACAGTTATAAGATAGCTGATCAAGGAGGGTAAGCTTAATTGGAGGCTAGTTTGAGAGGAATAAATTTATTACCAGTGGTAAGCCATTTTGGATCAGAGCTTAATTAGAAGAGCTTGTTCTAAGCCCAAAGACCGCTTGTCACAGTAAAATAACCAAGCTACTTTACAGGAACTTAACTTACTACACCCTTTTGCTGACAAAGTCCTCCTAAATCCGAAGGTGCAACCATGGCTAATGCCACTAGTAGAACTAAATTAAAATTACTATCGATTTACTTTTGAATAATTCGGGAATTTATTCAGTAAATACCACACATTACAGTATACAATGTACTTGTATCATTAAATTAATAATTACATTAAATAATTAATTTAAAAAGGTAAATAATAAGTACAATTAAATGAACAAGAATGAAAGAAACAATAATAACAAAATTAATGACCACAAAGAAATAATCATTATTTCATAAATAATATGTGTAAACAAGTATGAAAGTGACATAAAATAATTAATAATAGAAAATTATATACAACAAGTAAATATTATGTTTTTGTATTATACAGAAGCAATAAATGACAAAATAAATGAACGACATAAAATCATTAAGCAATAATGGAAAATTATATACAATAATTTTTTATGTTTTTGCGTTATAAACCTAACAACAATTGTTTTTATTATTTGTTTAATAATAATATACGACCAAATAAAATGATCGTCAATTATTTTATTTTATGAGTAATATGGCAAAAATTTAT
>KZ808170.1:186195-203327 GCA_000696205.2 Oncopeltus fasciatus | reverse complement strand
CCAGTGAGAATATATATATTATATTTTTTTTTACACGAAATTATAAAAAACATCTCATTTTTCTCCTCATTTAATCATAAGAGGCAATGCATGATCATAAATATACAAAAATAACTTGGTTGAGATGCATTATTGCATATATGCACATTATATTTTAACTCAAAAAATTTTGAGTACCATAAATAATTATGCAATGCTTACCATTTTCATCCAATTATTAAATACCTAATAAATAAAACCATATCTTGCATAATTTAATAAATAACTGTCTTAACTTTTATCCCCCAACAGTTTCCACTCATAAATCTTCCATATTAAAATTTTTGTACAATCTATTCGGTAAACTATTATACAATAAATAATGGTGTAACTATTTTTCCTTAAAAAAAAAAAGCCTTCTGATCACATTTGTATAACAGAAATCTTAAAATGACTTAATAAAACATTAATTTTTGGTTTTCTTGGCATAAGAACTATTTTCATATTCACTATTTTCTGAGTAACTCTTTTACCTTTGTCTTCTGGTCAAATTGTTGGACATAAAGGTCAAATTTTTATTGCAATAGCAGAAAACCATAATTTTATCTGCAAACTGTTAATTGAGATAAATTGTTGAAATGTATGTACCAAGACGGGGATTAAGTAAAAATCAACACATAATACAATCAGTGTTTATATAATCTGCATGAAGCCAGGCAGTGGCAGAGGGTGCCCCAAAGGCAATCTTACCAAGATTATAGAATTGACCCCATCCTAGGGGTGTGCTTCAGCCCAATTCAGATATACTGCAAGGGTTAACTGAAAGGTGACCAGAAAGGACTTGACATTCTTGGATGAAGCAGTCCTATAACTCTGAAAAACAGGCGACCTCCAATTTAAATTAGCCTTCCTTTAGAATATGTTGATCTGAGGCAAAAATCTATTTAGAATCATTTCAGGTCCTTAGGACAGTTGCTGTACTTTAAAAATCTATGAATGTTATTTCAACTAAAGGGGCTTGCCTGTCCCGTCACTATAGGAGCCTATTAACAAACGAGGCTCTGCTTATCTTAGAGAGAAACTCTTAAAGACGTTAATTTCATCTTAAAGATACTGAATAGTACCCAGAGAAAAAGATTAACAAGGAAAAGGAACAGCTACAGTCCGAAAATACTAAGTTGGTTGCCTAAACCACCCTATTTTATATTTGGTTTAAGGTAATATTGACTAAAAAGCTTTAAATTAAATAAGGAGGTGAGTAGCATTGGTTTAAAGGCGGAATCAACTAAATCCTAGCAATGGCCAAAGGGTAAACATGTACCATGGTTATTATTGACTAAAATTAAGTTTACTATGCCTGAATAGCTAAGAAAAACATTTCCTTAAGAACCAAAAGTCTTAACATGGCATACGACAAAATTTAAATATTTATGAAACTCTCATACCTTCTATTCTCCGTCTTCATTGGTTTCTGCAAACCATCTTATGTTGGCGAGCGCTTTCGGACATTGTCCATCTTCTGGCCGAATACATGCGTTCACTTCACTGTCTGTATTCAACTGCGTTTGTATTCTGTGAGTTAGTTGGGTGTGTCAGGTAAAGCTGTAACGGTTGCTTTGTCGGCGATAAGGTCTGTCGCACGTGCGAGTTATAAGGGTCTGAGTCCATTTCCAGGTATAGGTTGAGGTAGGGATTGGTTGTTATCTCCTTTGTTGAGGTGTTCTAAGTGTTCCGAAAGTTTTTTGTAACTTAAGACAGCATAATCCATAGGCAGACACAAGCAAACACAAACACATTTACAAAAAACTATCGGAACACTTAGACCACTTCAATAAAGGAGATTACAACTATTCCCTGCCTCAACCAATACCTGGAAATGGACTCTGACCCTTATAACTCGCACGTGTGACAGACCTTATCGCCGACAAAAGTGACCGTTACAGCTACCTGACACAACTAACTCACAGAATACAAACGCAGTTGAATACAGACAGTGACAGTGAACGCATGTATTCGGCCAGAAGATGGACAATGTCCGAAAGCGCTCGCCAACAGAAGATGGTTTGCAGAAACCAATGAAGACGGAGAATAGAAGGTATGAGAGTTCTATATTCATTGGTGGTAGAAATAACCTTTTAGATTATTTATGAAAGACTAAGCAATAACTTAATAGCAGTATTGGCATGAAGATGGGATCGACTCGCGGCTTTGCATTATCTCAGCAAAGTAAGTTTTGACTTAAGAATAGAACTGGCTTTAAGATGGAATTAAAAATTTTAAAGAAAGTTTTGATTTTTACTTATAATGATTTTTAAATTTTATTCATGAAGGCTTGATTAGTTAGTTAAATGTGTGTCAGCTTAAGTGTATCAGCAAGCAGAGAATTTATGAAACCTGTTTTACTAGGACACTTATCTATTGAGTTATTGGAAGCTTAAAACTCCAGTAATTATCACTGATAATTGCTTTCCCATCCATATGCAACTGTAGAGGCAAAAGAATGAATAACAAATTACACAAAAAGACAGTGATGGTTTGAAGTACCAGAATCAGAAACAGACACAATACCATTTTCTCTTCTCCGAGAAAAACCACACACCAAAAATTTACAAAATGATGCTGCATAGATAATAGAACTTAAAAGGCTCCAGCTAAAGAATTCTATCATTCTATCAGAAAAATAAATTAAATAAACTACAATGGAGAATCACCCCTTTATTCATTACATTAAAAAGTAACTACAAATTAATTTAAAAAATTTAAACAATCGATTAATACTTCAATATATTCAGATAACCATTTAATGTTTTAGAAAGATGATAAAAATATTATATTAAAGCCATTTTTAATTTACCAAAATGTATAGAATGTAAATCAACCTAAGAAATATGATTTAGACTTCGCATAATAAATAAAATTATAAAATAGTCATTAGTTTATAAATAATAAAGAAATACATTCTAAATCATTAGAAAAATAAATCACAATAAATTAAGTTGTAATAAATTAAAAAGTACATCTATATTTTATTAACAATGAAAATTAATTAATAAATAAATCACTTTATAATAAATGTCTCTGATCGATTCTGGAAAAAATATACAAAAAAGTCTTACAAATGGAAATCCGTAATATAGGATCACTTAACACAAGTTTCATGAATGTACAACACATCAACCACTGTTTAAAAAAAAATAGAATTAGTCAATTTTCACAGCTCCATATATTTTAATTATAAAACTGTATGCAGCAAAGAATCCAATAGTTCCAGTGAGAATCCAGTAAGTGAAAACCATAAGTGCAGTATAGCTCATATACAATAACATGGGAATGAACTCAGTTATTTCAAGTTTTGTGAAAAAGTAAAAAATTGCATAAGCCAGTACATATGCAGCTGAGCCTCCAGAGACCATGAGAGATCGCCACCACCAGTTGTAATCCTAAAAATAAACACAATTTTAATTGTATGACTAAAAAAAGAAATATTAAAAGCTAGAATGTTTATTTTAAAAACTAGAAAAAGAAAATGAACTTCATTTCATTGAATGAACATTGGTCCACTATTAAATACTAAAAATTAAGTTTAAATAATTGTAGTATTATAAGTCAATAAAGCCAAATATGATAAATTATATTTTCTTTAACAAGTTAATTTTAAAAATTAATACCATTGTGAATTAAGGAACAGGCAGACAGAAATCACAAAACTTATAATGAAGCTCAATATTTGGACCAGGAATTAAGAATACAAAACATGATATGAAATGAACAACTCATTGAACCAAAGATTACAGAAAAAATAATGAGTCCAGTACCTAATGCTGGAAATAATAATAAAAATTAATACTTGTAGGTGGTTTGACTAATAATAAAAAGTCATTTTGAAAAAGGATTTATTCCAAAAAAAAAAAAAAAAAAAAAAAAAAAAAAAAAGCATTGTTTGACTATGAATCCATTAACAATCCGAAATGCAAAATAAGGATCAAAGGAAAATATAGAAATTTATCAATAATAGAGGCACCCACAGATGACAAAAGTAATGAAAAAGAATCCTTCTCTAATAGTCAGAATAGAACCTGTTAGCGATTACAAATATGTTACTACAGTAATACTAGGTGACTTCAATACTCTTTTTCTTTGGAGTAAGGTAGCTGGAAAATTTATACAGCAAGACTCAATTAAGGAAAATAGTCATCACATGACACGATTATGTAACATGAAAACTAAAAGTATTATGAGTAGAGAATTTTTGTGTATTTTTTATTACTTGCAGACATTTTGGCTTACATTATAAACCATCTTTCGGGGCTATCATATGGGGACGCCTTGTCATCTATATCAAATGGTCAAGATGTCCCCTCTCAGCATCATAATCGCCCTGAAGATGGCTTACAATTAGACTGAAGCATCGGCAGATAATAAAAAATACATATTTTTGAAAATTGTATTTTTCTGGATCAACTTTGACCGAACCCCAACAAAAATTCTCCACTAATAATCTTTACGGTAAAAAAATCTCCATTTGAGCTTAAAAGTATTATGTTTTAGCAAAAGAGAATTCACCAAGGGCCTTTTAATATATCAAGTAGAGTAATAAACCAAATAGATCATGTTATCATCTCCACTACAAAACCCTTATGTATTGAGATATGGTTTGCAATGATATGATGTTTGATACTGTTGAGAGCTTTAACTACCAAGGAAATAAGATTAACAGGGGAAAAACAAGATTAAAAATAATTATAGCAGATGATGAAGACACAATATGGCCTGATTTAGCTTTCAGATGAAAACAGTTATAGAAACCAACAAAAATCGAAATTAATACACTAAAACTAATCAGATTGGCAGTAATTCACATAGGAGAAATCAGGCCCCTTCCATTAGAAAATCAACAGGTACCTACTCACAGTATTTAAGAGAAAAGTTCTAAGACATATCTATGATCCTGATTAAACGCAAGGTAACTGGCATATTAAAAACAGCCAAGAGTAACTTAATCTGATAAAACAGGATATAGGATGATAGATAAAATCTTGAAGATTAAGCTAGCGTGGGCATGTGCAATGACTTACTGATGAGAGCATAATCAAGAAAATTATGCAAGAGACTTTTCCAGGAAAAAAAAAAAAGAGATAACGCTTCAGAAAATGAAGAATACAAAACTTGGTTGAGGTGTTGATGAGAATGAAAATTACTGATTGATGACGCAAGGATGTGAACCAGGATCTACGGAATGGAATAATATCATTCACAAATTACAATGATCCATAAACCTAACAAACCCAAAAATGACCCTTCATCTTACAAACCTATTTATTAGCCTTCTTCCACTTTTTCTAAATTATTTGAAAAATAACTTTATAAATTACTTCTTCCTTACATCCAAGTTGTACTGACCACCAGTTTGGTTTTTAACACTAGCACTCAACAATAAAACTACACAGAGTCACAGATTAAATATTCACTACTCTGGAGCAAAAGTTCTACACCATTGCAGTATTTCTGGATGTATCTAAAGCGGTTGACAGAGTTTGGCATCCAGGGAGTTTGTATAAACTGAAGAAACTACTACCAAGCTCATACTTTCTGATTATTCTGTCCTTCTTAGAGGACAGGCTTTTCATCATCATCAGAGTAGGTTCAGTGCTATCCAGTACATGGGCTGTCCTCCTCAGATTGCCTCAGGGTTCAATATTGGCACTGCTTCTTTATACACTTTATACCCACATCTTTTCAAAAGATTCTCACATTCATACAGCATCATTTACGTACCACACATCCAAACTAGCATCACATGCATCTCACAAATGAGCATTACTTATTCTTCAAGAACATTTACAAAAAGTATGGGAATGTTATGCCCTCTTGGAGATATAGCTCAACCACACAAAATCATAACATATCATATTCACATTCAGAAAACACACATGCCTACCAATCCACATTAACAATCAACTGATTCCAACAGATCTCACAACACGTAAAAACACTATACTCTCTCATACACCCAAAATCCAAACTCAACATTAAGAAAAAACATATACACATACACACTGAACATATACACTCATCTGATTAAACCTCTTTGGTCATATCGAATTTAAATGTATGGTACAGCCAAAAAATCTAATAGAAATCACATCAGGTTCAATCATCTAAAATTCTTCGACTAGTTGTAAATGCACCCAAAAATATGTCTCAAACTACGCACTAAACTCCGAGCTCAACATCCACAAAGTATTCTACAATGCTTTCATAACAAACTTCACAGCCACCCAAACACATTAATACCCAACATATGCCACACAAAACTGAGAGAAGGCAAAGGAGTTGGTCCCAGGACCTACTTGAGCAGTTGGATTCATGTTAGGGGGGACCACCACTGGTTTAGTGCCTTCTCTCACATGCCCATCATGCAAATTTTCTTCTATTTTTATATATTTGCCCCACCTGCACATTGTACCAGTGAGAATTTAAGTTGTAAGACCAAAAAATAAAAAAATCAAAGAAGAAGATAACTATATTACTTAATATTTTCTTTGTTTTACATAAATATTATTTTTATTGTTATTAACACTTATTGTTATTGTTTTCTTAATAATCTGTAACTCTATATATTGTTATATTTTTATAATTATAGAATTATTAAAAAAAATTACCTCGCCACAAAGCTGGAAGTATACCATAACGATGGATATTTGAGAACAGGAGATGACTAGAATAATGAGAACCAGGAACAAGAATCCAAACATATAATAAAACTGGTTTTGCCATATTGCACTGAATATAAAGAACAGCTCAATGAATACAGCACCGAAAGGAAGAACACCAGCCATTAGAGTACTGAAAGAAAGATTAAATTAATAATAATTGTAAATTCTCGGAATAATAGACAATTTTAGTCAAATAATTTTGAACAATAATTTTGTCTAAGCCAATATATTCTAGAAATATTGGCTTAGACAAAATTATTTGACTAAAATCCTCAATGAACAACAACATTTTTATTACACATGCGAGCACACACACAGAGTAAATAATATACATTATTTTTCATAGATATTTAAGGAAGTGTAAAAAAAAAAAAATTGTTAACCCTTTTTAACCAAATATTTGTATCATTATATCTTCGATATAAAATAAAATTAATATTGTTATCTACAGTCATTAGCTATCAGCTTGCCAATTGCTCAATTGAAACAGGTAGTAATACGATGGTGCAAGGTGTGGACTATATGGGAGTTTGAACCAGTTCTTTTAAAGAGTTTAACTCTTCTTTGGCTTGACGGAAAGTGTGGGGGACAGGCATGTCTGCTTCTTTCAGAGTTTAATATTTTGCATCTTATATTAAACTCTGAAAGAAGCAGACTGGCATATCCAAGGATCTGGCTGTCCACTGCTTTAGTACATCATTCAACATACATCACTTAAAGAAAATTTTATTTTGATGGTTACATTTGTTGCTTTTGCATGATACATTAGTTAATTCGATCAAATTTATTAATTTCATTAATTTGTTATGAACATATATAGTTTTTCTAAGAATTATGAACATAATACAAAAACTAACTGCACTAGATTTTCTAATGATAAATGCAATCCTTGCAAATTAATTTTCATAATCCATTTCTTAAATAGGCAAATTCACTGAAATATTTAGGCATAACATTAACCATAAAGCTAAGTTGGAATAATCATATCAAATTGATCAGAAAGACTGCTTATACTTATAAATGCAGCTGTAAGCAAGATAACTCATTACAGAAGCCCTTCATGATTTGTACTAGAAAGCCATCATTCAATAATTACTTGTGAAATATATATTTTACTGAAAGGGTTTAAAATAAATTCAACACGTACTAATGATCTATGGTAAAGCTGCATTTGTTTTGGTCATGACAGTCTTTATTGATATCTGGTACCTTACAGAAATAGATTCCTCTTACTGACACTAAGTATAGATAATAATACCTGTAAATCAACAGGAATGGAGAAATAAATCATTCACTTTGATTCACTGTGGTATATCGAGATATACATTGAGCTAAATTAGGATATACTCAGATGTATCTGAAAATGAAATAGCTGACAATTTTGTTTAATTCATTCTAAGGATGACATAATATAATTATACTGTAAACACTCAAAATATATTCGTCATCAAGTAAAATCTTTATCTAGTTTTATGTTAATTGGGCAACTATAAAAGGATGAAATGTGAAAAAAAGAAGAGAAAAGAATACAGACTTTTATTAAAATTCCAATTGAATTGTATTCTTTTCTCTGAATACAAATCAATTGGAATAGACTATATGATGCATGGTGCATTATACGTGTCTGTTATACATTGCAGTAACAAAACCATGATGTATCCTGTAACATGGTTTTTGGACAATAAATATTTTTATGAAAAATAATCTCATTTCTCAAATTCTTTTTATTGCATTATTTTAAGCACAATTGACTGAATAATTGCTACAATTAACATTCTCTTAAGTTTAACAGCCAACCAATCATGTTAATGTAAAAAATATATTAAACTTACCATAAAATAGGATTCATATACCAAAGCTGATCAGGTATTTGCCGTGGTATTTGATTTGTTCTGACTGGCTGAGGAAATGGGTGCTTGCGGTAGCCAAAAAAATAGCCCAGGTAAACTAATGGTAGTGAGATTCCAAACCACATCAATAGCAGTGAAACCATTGTAGAAAAGGGCACTGCTCCACTTGAATTTTTTCCCCAAATAAAGAAGTTCAGGAAGAAGCAGACAGAAAAGACAATTCCCGGATATAAAGTTGCAGTCTGAAAAATATGTAATAATTTAATCTTTTTTAAAATACATTACAATTCCAATATATTAATGGACAAAAAATAATATATTGGAATTGTACATTATTTTATATTTATGTATTAGTTAGTGAGGGCAGTAGGTTTGATGGTAATCTGTAATTAGTAGGTTTATTATATTTTATAATAAATTAACCAATTTATTACTGATCTTAATTATTATTGACCCTTAGCCCATAACAGAAAATTATTTCAATAGTTCAATAGTTTCTGAACACTCTGGAAGTAGGAAGGCAATTTTGGAAGAATCAGTAGGAGTTAAAAACGATTATTTCATTTTCATTTAATGCATTTCTATATGGTTATAAGGTGTATAAGGTATGGTTTCAGGTAAACGCCAATTCAATATTGTCAAATTATTTATAGCAATGTGCTATTGGGAGATAAACAAATGTTTGGGTGATAGTTAAACTGTGAGACTAGGTCATAAATTTGTGTAAGTAGCTTCTGTTTAAGCTGTGCCTTATACACACATGTATGTATATATATATATATATGTCATTTTGTGACTTATAAGCTCAAATTTTTATAAAAATTTCATTATTAATATGTCAATTACTTGGCATAAATTGGCACAAATTTCTGCTTTGTGAAGTTATTATTCAACTTATTTCTATATTTAGGAAAATAAGGGAAACACGGTGTATTAGAGGAGCACTCAAGAAATTCTGTAATACAGAAATAGTTTATACTCATAGTAACAGCTATGGCAGATTAGTCTGCCAATTTTCATAGCTAAAAAGTTTTAACCTTCATTAGGTACCTGTAGTTCACATGAAAACTAAATTTTCTTCTTCAATTAAAATTTTGGTATTCAGAGTAAACTAAACTAAACTCTCAAAATTCTCTCAGTGAACAACTTTCTATGGCAACAGAATACTTACAAGAAATGCAGCTTTCTTCCACTGTCTACCTTTAAGAGTTTTATAAAGACGGGCTGAAATGTAGCCAGCAGTCAATCCAGAGAAAACATAAAGCATAATAGCAACAGTCATAAGTGCACCTCTCGATGCAGGAGACAGCATCCCAAGCATAGCAAAAACTAAAAAACATGAATTTTTAATAACATATAACAGTTTAGTAAGAATAAATATCACAGCTACAAAAGATTACTTATTTATATATTGCAAATGACACATCAAAATCTCTTACATATGACAAAAAATTGTATTTTCTCTTTAGTTTACAAAGTAATACTTAATATATGATACATAATAAATTAAGTTCACTCTTAAGGAATAAATAAAGTTTTTGGCAAGAAGCATAACATGAAACAGTAATTTAAAAATATAATAAAACTAATATCTTCCAAGTTTTAAGATTTTGTCTTAGTCGAGGAAAAACTTTGGATTGCCAAACATATTTTCGAGCAAGATCATTTAGCCGAACAACAAGAAAATCTTGAAATTTGTCTAAAACTATTTTTCATTGCTTTATTTTAGTAATCATCAAATTCTCTGCTGCACTTTCCTTTTCTACAAACTAAGAATTAGTAAACAAGTTTACTCAGCTTTCTTCTTATCTCAGAATTATGACTTGACTTTTCATACATGCTTTTTATTAATGATAGGGAAATCTATCGCCGAAATACTTAACATTTATGGATGAATCAGTCAGGTTTGCATTGTACAGCTACAACTACAGTACAGACGCTCAACAGTAGGTTTCCCAAATAGATCTGCATTATATTTTGAGAGGATAGGTTACATAAGCAAATATACTGTTATTTATCAGTTTGCTAGGAAACATAATTTATTATTTACTAAATTAAAATGACAAGAAACTGAGTTTTAATGAAACATTTATGACTGTTGTTCTCACAACAAAATTATTTAAAAGTGTTTTAACAGTAATAAAAATAAAATGAAACATTTTAATCTTATATCATTCACAAAACAAATTAAAAATTAAATTTCACAAAAAAAAATTAGCCCTGATCAATTATGCAGGGAGAGAGTGTGCAAAGTATTATTAATAGAGGGGTGTATTATTAGAATAAAAAAAAAAAAAATTGAACAGTTTTTAACCAAATATTTGTATCATCAAATCTTTTATATAAAATATAATTAATATTATAAGTATAGTCTATCCAATCAACTGCCATTAGCCATCTGCTAGCCAAATGCTTAATCCCATGTTGATACCATTCCATCAGATGGATGTTAAATAATTCTAATACCAATTCCTTCAACTTTTATACAATTTCCTAAAGCAACTCGGGAAACTATTAAATATGAAGGGGAAGATAACTTTGACCAGCACACCAGACAGCATTAGTTTGAAAAATTTAGCAGTGGAGATACAACAAAAAGGAAGAACTCTGGCAGACCACTATTGGATATTATGAGGTTCTGCAGGAAGCTGTTGAGTTAAATCCATCCACAAGTATTCGTGAACTTGCCAGGGAATGTAGTGTGTCAAAAGATACTGTTAGTTCCTATCTAATCTCCATGGGAAAGGCGAAAAAAAGCAGTAGACTGTTCCCTTACAGACTTACTCCACAATGATCAGCTACGACGGTAGAAATTTGTAAAATTGTTTTGAAAACCCTGATTTAAGATTTTACTAGAGTCTTATCTGTAATGAAAAGTGAGTTTATGACAAAATAGAATATACGTGAGCATTGTCTAGATAGCGACAAAACTTTTTTTATTATTAGTGTAAGGGGGCAATTGGTTAATTATCAGAAATTTTTTCTTGATGAATGCCCTGTGAATTTTGAAATGCCCTCTGCTGCAAAAAATTATTGAAAAGGAGAGTTGTCTGACGGTTATCCTGCTTTGATCAACCAGAAAGAAATTTTATTCCAACAGGATAATGCTCATCCTCTGGCCACCCATCAAGCCAAAAATGAGTTTAAACATCATGGATTTGAACTCCTACCTTAACTACAATATATTCCAGACCTTACACCACCAGATTATTACTTGTTTTGAGCTATGGCCCAATTTCTTCAAAGGAAAACATTTGTTACTTTTGCGGAAGTTAAAATAATTGAGATATATGGTTCTTGGACAGCTATCTTGAGGAATAGTATCAGCCTGGGATCAAGAAATAAGCAAGCAGATAGCTAATGACAGTAAATAACAATGGTCTTTAATTTTAGTAGTAATTGTATTTTATAAGAGAGATAGAATAATACAAAAAATTGGCTGAAAAACAGTTATTTCATTTTTTTTTTCCACACCCCTTTATTTGATCAAAGAAAAAGGAAAATAAATGTATTATGAGAAAAAATAGTAATAGTAACCTATCTCCCACAAGCCATTTTTAGTACAAATAAACTGTAGAATTTTATAATAGAGAAATTAGTCAGAGTTTCAGCCAGGATCAGAAAAATAAAATACTCTAAAATTATTGGTAATTATTTTATTATTGCCAATAATTTTGGAGTATTTCATTTTTCTGATACTGGCTGAAACTCTGACTAATTTCTCCAGCATAATACGGCCAACCAACCTCCAACCATGTATAATTTCATATACTAAACATACTATATCATTTAAATAACATTTAATGAATAAAATACTCACATATAGTAATTACAGACATGATAAAAATCTGTATCCCGGAGCCAATGACAGCCGAGAAAAGCCGAGGATGCTTTGGAGGCCTAAACACATCTCCATGGACAAGTTTCCAACCAGATTCTTCAAGAGCCTCTTCAATACTGTCATCTGAGTTGTACCTAGCAATATCTCGCCTCAACGTTCGAACCATTATCATTGTAAGAATTCCTATAATTAAGAAAATAATTTAAAGACAGAGATTAAAATGTTTTGTCTTAAGAAAACAATTTCTAAAAATTAAAAACTAAGTAGTCAAAATACATTATTTGCCAAGCAAAAAGTTAAGTAGATATTGTCCACCTACTTTAATTTTATAAGTGCATAGACTGCAAATAAAAATGGTAAATATTAAATGGAGAAAAAAAAAATTAGTTAAAAAATTAACCAGTAAAAGATTAATTCAAAATAAAAAGGACTTTGATATAAAACAATTAATGAGAGGGAATAGAATATAAAAAACTATCTGTCCCAGCCAGGAATCGAACCTGGATCTCCTGCTATCCGGGCCGGTGTACTTTCCAGTTATACTACCAGGACGAGCTAGTTGTCTTATTCAATTCCCTCTACACTAACAAGAGTCAAAGAGGACTTTGATATATTACTAATTCTACTAGTCTTGCATTCCACTGATTCAGGAATTTCTTCTTCGGGAGCATAACAATGCATATTGAAAAAAAGAAGAAGATATTTAATTTTGTCAATCACCTAACAATATAATAAATAAAAAGTTCTCATTTTCCAATTTGAAATATTATTAGCAACCCACTTTTTTTACAAATATGAAAAAAAAAAAAACATGTTAAAAACAGAGCAACTTACTAATACACAATATTCATGCACTTGCACACAACCAAACACTAAAAATAAAATTCAAAATTAAGAAGAAAAAAGAAGCTTTCAAACCGCCAAGTAAATATTTTTCTCAATACATACTTTTCAAAAAATTGACTTGAACTCAAAGCACCAGCCTTGGGAGTTTCATAGACCCAAACAGTACTAGGCTACACCAAGCCAGTGCTATCATTTATCTAAAATTTTCTTGTAAAAGTAATAATAAAAGAAATGAGATACTTAAGTTTTTTTTAAAAGATTTAATCTGTTTTTCAATTTCCCTCTTTCCCCTGGATAGATTTTAAAATCCTTCAAGTGTAAGTGGAAAGAAGCTCAAATATTGCTTGTGTTCCTCTAATTTAACAGCTACAGATGCTAAAGCCCTGCATTTATTTTTTATTTATTTATAGTGTGTCAACTGAAAAGTCATTAATGTCATTATTAAGTTTTGAGCAGACACTTATTGAACCTTGTACCAAAAGGATTACCTTCCAAATTTTATAAAACTCTGTTTAAAATTACAGTGGGACAGAAAATGTGGGAGACCTACATCACAGAAAATGATGACAGAAACATGTTGAAACAATACTAATATAGTATAACAAGGAGAGTTGTAGTAAAACAATTTTAGGACGATTAACAGATTTCCTCTTCTCTTAGTTACTTGAAAAGAAAAACACAGTAAATTTCTTTTTTATATTGACCAATACTTCTTCCGGGTTCAACCGTGTCTTGGAGTTTTTAGGTGCCAAGCTTTCGCACATCGTGTGATGGATTCTTCAAGGCTGAATAGAGAATTGCTCATTCTCTATTCAGCCCTGAAGAAGCCATCACACGATGTGCGAAAGCTTGGCACCTAAAAACTCCAAGACACGGTTGAACCCGGAAGAAGGATTGGTAAATAATTCTGAGGACCGTGGAAGCCTCCATGAACAAATTTATTTTTCCCTTTCTCTTAAAAAAAAAAAGTTATTCAATTATATTTATTTATTTACGTACCAAATAAAAAGATGACAACAACAAGGGAGTTGAAAATAGAGAACCAATGTATCTGAACATCTGTCATTCCAAGGTAAATGTCCCAACGAGAAGCCCAAGAGACCTCTGATGACATCCACTGAACTGAGTATGTGAGGTAGAGAGAAGTCTGATCCACTCCTCCAACCTCTTGTGGTTTGACAGCACCTTCAGCAGGAATCTGACAATTCCCATTCTCCTCAATTGTTAGCTGAGACTTATCGATGCTTTGAGCTTCAACTTCAAAACCAACAACACGGTAGGTCTCCCTAGAAATAAAGAATTGTCATAAACTTATGAAGAAAGCCTAGAACATCCCCAGATAACATCTAGTCAAATATTATGACATAAGTTATTCAATGAAAAGTTAAATAAGATGCACAACTTTCCCAGCCTTCCAATGTTTTGAGTCTTAATTTTTATCTTTAAGAAGGATATAAAATAATGTATTTTTTTAAAAATCCAATTAAAAAAGAAGTAATTTCCATAATAAAATCAAAATTATGAAAAGATAAGTGAGTAATTAAGATATTCTTATAAAAAATAAAAACTTAACAGTTTATTAAATTTATAGTTCATTCTTAGCTCCTTTAGCATGTCACTTTTAAATAATAAAAAAAAAGTTGGAGTTTGTTAATGTGCCAAATCGTATAATAGGAAGGAGGATTTTACCTGAAATATCAAGTATAAGTATGAAAAGTCATTTTGACACAGAGGTTTATTTAGTAAGTTTAATATAATGAAACTCAGCACAGGTTTATTTATTAGTAAAAGATTTATTTTATAGAAGTGGGGAGTATATGACATGGAAATTTTAATCACTAATATTTATCTACTACAATATTAAGGAAATAGCTTATTTTACAGAGTACCTTTATGACAGAGTTTTTTCTATTGGGCTTGAGCTGAGGGGAGGATTTTATTAAATATATTCAGAATGGTGTAGAATAGACTATTTTAAGACTATTTTAAGTAATCTCAACATATATTACAATTTGAATATATCATTTAATAAACATAATTTATATATTATACTTCATATTTATGAATACAGACACTGGGTAAAATAAGAGATTTCCTCAATATTGAAGTAGATAAATATTAAAATTTCCATGTCATATACTCCCCACTTCTATAGAATAAACATTTTAATAATAAATAAATCTATATTGAGTTTCATTATAATAAACTAAATATAAATAAATACATCCACTGCAGCAAAAATAATTTTTATACTCAAGCTTGACATGAGATAAATAATAATAATTCAGGTAAAATCTCCCTTCTTATAATACAATTTGACACATCAGTGACTTTCCTGATCTCTTACTCTTCACTCACTATTTGTCCGATTTACTTAAACATGCATTTAGCTTTCCTGGTTACATTTAACATAATTTTTTTTTTCTATCAAATACAAAAATAATACATTTCTGTAAAATAAAAATACATGTGAAAGAATAAGTGCACATTTGTGTTCATATGTATATGAATATTACACAATAACATTTAAATTATCAGTTCAACTCATTGGATGGAAGTTTGCAGTGCACTATCGGTGTTTTAATCGATTGATGGTGGAGCAGAAAATTTAACATTTTACAGAGATGAATGAACAAGTGAGTTCAAGAACATTTTCAGTATTTAATTTGATAAAACAGACTATGTAGCAAACATTAGTCTCATGAATTGATAAGTAAGACAGATAGGGATGAATATTAATTTAAAATATAATAAACTAAATGTTATTATTGTTTTTCTAAATATTATTTAATAAAAAAGAAAAAAGAAGTAAGATTTAAATGATAAGTATTATACAGGTGTCATTCTTTAAACAACTCGACAATGAATTCACAAGATGTGATAAAAACACTTCATCAATGAATGAGTGACGAACTATAAGATTTTATTAGGAATAGAATATATAAATTATATGTTGCCAAAGCAAAACAACTGGGTTAGAACACGCAATTTGTGCTGCTCTCCCTTCATTAACCCCATATCATAGGCCAAAGAAGGGCTGAAATTCAGGCTGAAAAGTGGGCAAAAATAAAATCATATTGGTTCACCAATTTCTTATTTAATAATAAACCTTTGACCGCAACCAGACTATCTCTTCCTCCTCATTATCTACGATCAACCAACATGCCATATATCATATTAGAATATTTTTGAAACCCACTATAAAAATAAGAAAAGTCCTTACTTTCTATAATAAATATTCTTATATTCAACTTACTTGTTAACTGTATGATAGTGGAGTATAATCTTCAAATGATTGTTAATAAATACTTTGTCAGACAAAGTAAAACCAAGTTTATATCCTTGTTCATACTGCACTTCATTTGTCTCAGGTATAACCGTTTTTGTTGCACAAGGAAGATTATCAACAAGACTATAACAGAAAAAGTTAATTAGATAAAACAATAACTAAATATAATTTTAATTAATTAATATTAANAAAATAACTTATATTATAATAAATACTAATTTATTGATAATGCAAAATAACTCTTTTAGCAATTTTTCCTCAAGGAAATCAAGAAATTCATAGCTTATCATACATAAACTTGAGATTTGAAAGTGTTATTATTGCAGCTGTTCTTCTTTCAGAACAAAAAGAAAAATACGCATGCAAAGATGCTACTATACATTCACACATTGTAATTTTCTTTATCTTTGAAGAGTTGAAGTGATGTAAGCATTTGGGAGTACATTCTTTTTACATAATGATAGTCAAATAAATTTGTTCAAAATTTTATAACACTAATTTAATCTGTAAAAAATAGACTACGATTTTGCTTTAAATTTTATGACATTTTTTTTAACTTAACCTCATTCAACTCCACAATTTGAATAGGTTTTTTATTTATTTTTTATTAT
>KZ808170.1:173778-185365 GCA_000696205.2 Oncopeltus fasciatus | reverse complement strand
TATATATATATTTATATAAATATATATATATATATATTTATATATATATATATATATATATATATATATATATATATATACACACACAAAAAAGCATAGCCACTCAAATAAATATTACTTAAACTAACAAACCCCATTTCAGGTAAGCAAGTTGGAAAAGTAAGTTGTTAACTCCATAAAATTGAAAACAAAAAAAAACAACTGATTAATGAATGAATACAATTAGAAAATTAATTTTAAGACTTCTAAAAGAAAGAAAAAAGTTGCTAACATTTCAGCATTTTCACAATTGTAACTATACCAAATAGGTTCATAGAATAGCAGAGGAAATTCTAACACAATATGGGACACATAACCTTACCCATTGGAGCTGATATTACAATCCATGGTATGGGGTTTAGCAAATAAGAATCCAGATCAACTTGACTTTAAGGTTACATCAGATTGATATCATGAAGTAGGTAGAAGTTCGGGCCTTCCCTGAATTGACTTAAGCAGTTTTTTTTTTTTTGCTTAACGTTCCAGGAAATTAAAGTACAATATATTTTGACAGCTACAGAGAAATACACAGCCTTTATTTTGATGTAAAGGAAATATGTGATGCAAAACCAGATTTGGTGCAAAATACAACTTTTTTTAAATTGTTTTTTTCCTCATATAGTTCATACAGTAAATAATAGGAAAATTTATAATTTAATGACATAAATATTACTTGGATGCTAGCATAGCTAAGGAGATCCCTTTGGATATCAAGTCTGGTACTGTGGGTTCGAGTCCCACTATAACACCTTGGAGGTTTTTATTGAAAAATAAAAGTTTGCCCAGTGCCATGGGTATTTAGAATAGACTGGCTATCGGTGGATAGCTCCTCCCTCTGTGATCTCAACAGGTTGAAAGGGAGGTATTAAAAAAAAAAGTTAAATCACTTATATCATCCAAATAGTTGTGTGTAATGTCCTTGACACCTTTTCAATCGCTTGGAGCATAATATATTTTTTGTAAGGAAGAACACCACAGCACTAACTATTTTACGTTGTTAGCCAAACCAGGTAAGTCCCACCCATCTGTTTGGCAATAATACAATGATTTGAAATGTTAGCAAAAGGAAATAGGTTATAGGCCTCAATATCTTACATTTAGAAAGCCACAGAATAAATTATAATGTATATTTAGTATCTTTAAAATGGGTAAATAGCTGTATAATGTTTGATTGATGATGATTGATATATTAACATAACCAGACATAAATATAATTTAATAAATCACTAAAAATACATAAAATTTTATTTTTGGAGAAGTAATCACAGGAGAATATAAGATTTAAGATATTATTTGATAATCATAACTTTCGGACAAGTGTTCCACAAATGGGAATTATCATGCACCAAAAGTAATTTGATTTTTGCGAAAAAAAAACAACTATTTTTTGTATAAAATAAAAATAGCAGGTAATAATACAAATTTTGATAGGGTTAATTGCAATTGAACATCTCTTCTCAATCAAGTAATATACAACAATAAATAAATTCAACTAATTGTTTATCTTTGAAAACAAGAATGAATTGAGGAGCTTCATCAACATCAGATGCCATTTTTTTTATTATTATAACACGAAAATAAATTTCATTGGGGCTCAGTTTTTGCAATAAGTGAAATTTTAAGTTTATATGCTTGTGTGAAAGTTGATTCATTTGCTTTCTACAAGGACTAGACAACTTTAATATATAAGTACAGCTGGAGGGTCCAAAATCAGCCATTAAATTTTTCAACCATTTTGATTCTTCGGATGTTAAGCAATAGCTGTAAAAACTCTGCGCCATTTAGTGACAGAGCAACAGCATTCTGCTGCTTCAAAGCCCATGAGATCAAACTACCATTGGAAAAAAGTTGTAATATGAATTGGTCTTCATCTCTCTCATAAAAATCCCAATCAGCATTCGAATAACCAATCAGATTTAGAGATGTATCACTAAATTAAAACTTTAATTTATTTTAGTTTTATTTAAACAATTGATGGTCCTTTTTAGTTCATTCCAATTAACTTAAGTTGGTACTGCTATTTCAGCAAATTTCCATTAAGGTAAAAAAGAAAAGCTATTCAGATTGGTACCATGACACAACTTTCGAAAAAACTTATAAGATAAGATCTTCACCAATCTTACTTAGGAGAAGCTAAAAATATGGTCCATTCTAAATTNATTGATGAATGACGATGCATATAATATAACCTTGGTTAATGTCACTATATTGAACCTGTTTTTATTTATTTATTTTTTTTTTTAGTATTCTGATTTTTGTTTTGCAGAAGTCTAGGAAAAAGTCCCTCTTTAAAACATTTTATGGACGTGAAAGACAGATTAATAGGGATTTTAAAAAAAAAAATTAGAGGGAAAAACATTGAGGGAAATTCCCAAACTGAAAAAAAAAAAATTTTGGTTTCATCATTTCTCCTGTTTATCCTACTGTAAATTTTGAATAGAATTTAACTATTTTTTAATAAATATAAAGTGCTCTAATAGAGGGTTGAAACCAGGTTTCCATCCTTAAATTGGTTTACCTTCCTTCAAATCCAATTTACTATTTAATTTAGTTGGATTTTATGAATATACCCTTTTACTCGTGTAATTACAATAAGGTCATTTAACTAAAGTTACCTTCTGCCAACATTTTGAACTAGCAATTGTTGAGTTCTCTTATATATATGCAGCTTCCTTGCAGTAAATCTTTTTATTTTCAATTTTTTGGGTCATCTTTGATAGTGAAGCTCTTTACAGTAGATATTTTCACTTTAACTCCAATTTGTCTTAATTTTAAGAATGATATACCTCACAGATAGAATCTTAGAAGTTACTAACAGACAATGCATTAAATATTAACTTCAACAAAATATACAAAGCAAAGGTACTATGATTGGAAACACTGAAATTAAGGATGGACTAACTCAAATGTAGGCAGATATTTATATTAAATATTTGTGAAATGTTAGACAAAGAAACAAGCTGAGAGTTTCTAACTATAGTACTAACTGGACATATTCAGACAAGAAGCTATTTACACAGATTTAATACTATTCAATATGTGCATTGATAATGCAGACAAACGATTATATGTATGTGACTGTTAACTGACAGATCAAGTCAGAAACTGATTAAAGAAGTATGCTCAATGAACGTAATTGGCCCATTTCAAAAAAGAATACCTTTTTAATTTTACTGATGATTTTATGATGTTTATGGATAGTATAAATTTTGGAAGCATGTAAATAAAATTTACAAATAAATAAACATCATGTGTTTTACTCTTTATTTTAAGTTTATTTCTTTGTTTTACAATACTTATCTAAATAAATATATTTATTATTTTTTTCTAAATAATTTGCATAACAATGTTTCAATTACTTATAATGGTTACTGAAATAATTGTAATGATGTAAAATTGATTTTCAAATTTACAGGTAGATATTCTTCACTTTGCATTTTATCTGTGATAGGGCACACTGGTAAAGCCATAAATAAACCTTATAATAAATAAAAATTATAATAAACCTTATTCCAGGGATATTGAAGTGAAATAATCAAATAAATATATTTACAACTACCATACAATTTATAAAATGTGATTGTTCAGTTTTCTTTTGTAAAAACAGGCAGTATTTCACTTATATAATTGATTCATCTGAAAAAACGTTTTTTTTTTTTTTTTTTTTTTTTCTCCGTCATGCATGTATAATTGAATTGTGGTTATAGCTGAATGGCCTAATACACAAATCTATTTGCATAGAATTCATTAGTGAGTGAAGTTAGTATCTGCACCTAGCATTTTATTTCTTATAAATTGTCGATTTATTCATGTTTATTGAATAAATTTCACATGATTTTACATAATTTACCTGATGTTATTATTATTTTTCAATTATTTAATTTCTTCTTAATTATATTTTATATTTTATTTCCAGGGCTTAACTGTGAGAGTAAGCATTCCTCTTACTTGTAAGAATAAAATACATCTTTCCGTTTAATTATTAACTGCATGATTTTTCAACTTATCAACAGTCACTCCATTTGTATTTTCTAAAAGAAAAAAAATTACTTTTTAAATCCCTACTAGTTGTTTTGAACTAGACCCTCCCATGAAACTTCCTTCACTAAAATTCATTGTGATATCTGTTTTTCATTGTTTTGTTTGATTTAAAATCCATAACATACTTACCTTGTTTTCCTTCCATATGCTGTTTTCATACTTTGGCGCCCGGTGATTAGGAATTACCTGTAAGTTACTGCACAAAATGGCAGTGCATGTTTTTAGTTTGTTTCACTGTATGTATCCAGCATTGTTTTAATTTTTTATAGTTTAATTAAATTAAATAGTCTTTGTGGGAAGGAGGAAAATGCTACAGAGGTTCTTAATAATTACTTAAATTAATTCTTCTAGTATACCTATTTTGATATTACTTCAGGCACAAATTTCTTTAAATAAGGATGCATCTTAGTGAGGAAACTCAATATAGAACTTTAACCTCCCTTTGAATTTATTATATTCTGGTACAACTTGCCTCTAAGACAGGAAAAAATTTAACTTACTTAACTATCTAACTATAAAACTGGTGTTATTTAGTGTAAGGTATAACGTTTTTAATATTTATTTATTTTTAAATTTAAGTAACGCTTTGTTTTTTTTCCTCCATTATTATTAAGGTTTCAATGTTTTGTACAGGAAGGAAATAATTTTTATCTTATATTTAAATTTAAAAAAACGATTTTTTAGTAATATTATGTATTTAATAGAATTCTTTTTATATAGTGAAAGAAATCAGTCACAAAAATTATTATTAGAACTATTGATCCCAAAAGTCTTACTTTTCTGAAGTCTTTTGGGCCTCAGTGGGTAGTATAATTTTGAAAGTACTTAAACAACTTATATTTAAGTTAAAGTCTGTTTAAAAGTTCTGTGGTGAGCTTTACCTATAGTTATTGATGTATAATAAAACTTGTACTTGACAAATAATAAAAATATTCTGAAAATCATTTTTAGTAGATCATTCTTTTTTTTATCTTGATCTAGAAGTGTTCCATTTTCTATTGTTTTTTTCTACTCAATTTAACTCACTCATTTATGTCCACTTAATGTTATGATATATTTATATCACAATAAATGAACTCTTATTCGTGAGGAAGGATTGATCAAAGATTCGTTCTTGGGGTTTGAATAAATAAAAACTAATTTGTAAATAAAATAACCTTTTTAAATAAAATTTTGTACACTTTTTTGTTTATAAATTAGTTTTTATTTATTAAAATTATGAGAAAGAACCCTGGACCAATCCTTACTCAAAAAATATTACAGTCTACTATCTTCAAATTGAACCTTTATTTTTTTAAATCTATTATTGTTTATATTTTCTTCTTTTTTGCTATCCCTGAAATTCTAGGGTAGGGATTTTTCTTGTGAACTTGATTGGTGGATTATATTCCTAAAAGAAGGAATGATAATTGCTTTATTATTCAATGGATTTGTGTCTTTGACTATTTTATTATTTTCCTATCTCGCTAGCTTGCAATAGGAGTTATAAAGTTTTCCAACCTAACTAATAAAACTGCAATAGGACACATGATTTGATTCTCCTAAGGATAGAATACCAAGGGTTCAATTTTCCATTAAAAGAATCCTAGTGGTTTCTACTTCTGCCAAGACAAAATGCCCTCCTTGTTTTCATTCACTTTACTGTGTGATGATTACAAGATCAAAATCCATTGGGTTCTGGCTACTAAACCAGTCACTACTCTAGAATCACTCCTTTCTATAGCAAATAGCTGATTGTAATTTTAATTCTTATCAAAAATCAATTTCCTCTTTTTAAGTTTGTATTAAGTGCTATTAATGAAAATTATTAAATGTTAATAATTGAAAGTGAATATTATTATATTTCATTTTTCTCTTATTTATATGTGTGTATGAATTATTTTTTAAATCATGTCCATTTATATATGTTCATATACTTTTCATAATTTGTTCCTTATTTTTAGAGATTTGGGACTGAGGTTTAGAGGAAAGGAAAAATTGATAAGAGTAATATCTTTTTAACTATTAGTTTTAAAAAATAAGTTTATAAGATCTAAAAGCGGAAAATTTATTTCCCTTAAGTTTATGTTCTGTAACTTGCACAAAAACATGCAAACACTGGCGAACCAAGGAGTTTAATGTTGTTTAAGTCTTTTTTTTAACTATAACACAATTCATATTGTGTTCTAACTATTTTGTTGGGAGAGTTCTGAAGGTATTTATTGGGAACTGTTTCTACCTCAAAATTTATTGGAATTTAAAACCATACAATAAGCCATTTTAGTTAGAGTCCTTTCTAGTCTTTGGCATGAAAAATCTTGTTGTGATGTTCTAACCCCTTTAAATTCTAAATTAAATCTTATAAATTATCTTGCTCTGCCACTTTTTTGTGTTTTAACCCTTATTAAACTTATTAGAAATCAACACAAAAATTTACATTATACCTCATTTTTCTAATTTAATAAATACATATGAAAATATCTGCAACGTAATCATCTATGAGAGGCATACTTTGAATATTTCTTTTCTAGAAGATTCAATTTGCATAGGACCACAAATATTGCTGAGAATGAGTTGAAGAATTTCCTTCATCCTCATTCAAACAGGCTAAGGGATGGGCCATATAGACAATTTTCCTCTCAAGGAGTCTAGTGTAGAGACTCCTACACTATTGTAGCAGTGTGCTATGATACTTTCATTATTATATTTCATACTGTGACTACCTTTAATTATATTAGTATTAACAGTCATTAAGTATCAGAAATTCCTATGTACTAATCCTCTGTGCCACAAATGAATGAATCTACTTTCTTGGCTTGATCTGATAACATTCAAAGTAGACTCCAAGACATTCAACATTGACCGACAGATAAACAATTTAGCACTGATAGTAATATTTCCATTACTGATATTAAAGTAGTATTAAACAAGGCTCAAACTGTACATCACAAATAGGTAATGCAAAGAGGTTTGTTGTGTCCCCACTATGCCAGCACTCCTTCACCTCAGGCAACAGAAGCTTTAGGAGTCCCATTCTCTAATGAGACATTTTCAATGAAGACATAATTTTTTTTTTTTTTTTTTAAGTCTTATTGGTTTGCAATGTAACAAATTGCAGCAGATTAAATGAACCAATAGCTTTAACTCTCTTAGTCACATTTAAACAATAATGGTTATTGATTTTAGTATCCTTACAATTTTCACTGACACATTTAGCACTTTCCCTATTAGCTTTATAGCTATGCACTTACTTCATATGTGATGTACTTCTACAATAGCACCACTGCAATAAAACTGGCTCCAACTTGTAAGCTTTCAATGTCAATTCTTCACTGTATTTTCTTCTCTTTTACTCTAGCAATAACTTCCTTATGATGAGCCTCAGATCCACAAGATCAATCATAATGTTAATTTGTTTAAATATTAGATAAAGCTTTTCAAGGTTATCTAATATTATTTGACAGAGCCAACTTAAGATAAAAACTTTCGCAAACATAGATTTTCAAAAAAGTTTTTCGTGGTACTTCTGGAGCACTTCCAAGTGCTCCTATAAGAAATAGTTTCAAGAAATGAATGAATTTCCCATCATCTATGAGAAGTTTTACCTACCAATCTACCTTAAGTAATGTTCCCTTAGGGACGCTCGGTTTTTCTTCAACCAAGACATACCACAGAACCTCTTTCAGTAGCAAAAATTATCTTATACTTCCATATCTGGTAGTTTGATCTGCCATATCTTGGCAATTATTCTACATTAACTTAAATGTTACTTGCCATTTGAAGTAAAAAAAAAAATTCTTTCAGTTTATATAAAGAAATTTAAAAAAAAACAAGTAATAAGTTCTTATTGAATAACATAGTACATGGCTTACTAACAATCCACAAAATAAGCAGATTGAACTTTCAGAACAAACATTAAACTTGGAAAAATAGCAATAAAAGTCAGTAATTTGGGAGCTACCATTTTAAGTATATCACCATTAAAACAATGGTTTAAAGACTCAAAGAAATTAATATTAGATACCATTATGTCACACAAATTAATTGTTATCCTATAATTTAAAATTAAATTTTTTTTAAAGATATACTGTTACTCAAGACACCTAACACACACCAATCTCAACTAACTGCAACAGAAAAACATAACTTACAGATGAACAACATATTCATGTTTGATTCTATTCATGACTTTCAATTCTTGGTCGCCTTTCCAGATAAGAGGGTTTCCTTGGGAACCACACAAGACCTTACATGAATAATTTTCAGCCATTCGCACATCATAAGGAGTGTTTACAATTCTATCTCCTCTAAGGACTTCCCCTGAAAATAGCCAATATCATTTTGTGAAGTCACAATATGTGATGTGCAAAGTAAAATTTTAAAAACAAAATTATTATCTGTTACCTAAGTTTTCTGATTTGTACTCAATCCCATTTTTAGGCTGGCAAAAAGGCAAGGAATAATACTCATAAGGCAACTGTGTTCTTGTACTTGTCATTTTAACAGCCTTAACTTCTATTTTTGAGCCCTTTTTGAATTCAACTGGGGCAACACCAGGCACATAAAAACCCTCACACACAGAGTTAAACACAAGTAACACAAAGTACAGCAACATTTTGAAAGATGACTAGCCAGTCTCGATGACAACTTCAATTTCACTTGAAGGTATTTTATAAATAAGTATGAAAAAACACTAATACTATGTAAAAAAAAAAAAAAAAAGGTTATAAAATTTTTAAAGAGGGAAAGAAGAAATTTTTCATTGCAAACGTTTTTTCTTTAAGGATATAACTCCTCCCTGAAACCATAGTATCCAAAATTTTGATAGAATATAACACAATTTTAGTCTTACGCGTTTAATATTTCAAATGTAAAATCAAGAAATACTAAGCCTTATCATAGATATGTCATAGAGGAGAACCGCAAACGAACCACTATTTGTGTTCTCAGCCATCAATATCTACTATCTGTATTTGAAGAAGATTTTCAGTTAACTTTACAACTAAAACTTTAATGTTTCAAATTCTGAAGAAAAATATGTCCAAATTTTTCATTAATGAAATTTCTTATATTGTCTAATATCCATACAAAGTCCTTAAATCAATTATTTGGATTTGGAAATTTATTGAGAAAAAAAAATTGAAAAAATTCATAATTAACACATACATTTTTGTATTACACAAATATTATCGCAATTTTTCAAATATTTCATTTCTCAGGGATTGGATACATTTCTGTACATTTTTATGTGGTTTTTTTTTTTTTTCGAATTTCATTCGTAAAGGCAAATAACACTTAAATTTCGCGGGAATCCAGTTCCACCTCAGCTGTACTAGGAAGGCTTAGTGGGGGGCACTAGTCAAGTAGTTTTCAGGAGCAGCCGGTGCTCAACAGCTGATGATTCAGTGTTGTCTCCATGGGGTGGGGTTATATTGTTTTTAGCCGGTGTTTATATTAATTTAACGATAAAATGGATAATGAAGGGAAAAAGGTTATCGTTTGCGACAATGGGACTGGCGTAAGTTCCTTTTTATGGATTTGGTCTTACTGTAGGATGTGACTCATTCATTACTCATAACCTATTTTGTTTGTATTGTGTACTTTATTAACCAAATTTTGTTTATTAAACTTTATAAATTGTATAATTTTAGTTTGTCAAGTGTGGATATGCCGGCTCAAATTTCCCTGAACACATATTCCCTTCAATGGTGGGAAGGCCGATTATTAGAGCTGTCAACAAGATAGGTGATATTGAAGTAAAGGTAAGTTTTTATTCCTTTAATTGCAAAAATTGTTCTTTATTCAGAGCTTCATTTTGTACAAAGACGGAAATTTTACGGCTATACTGTTTGTATTTATTAGGACTATTTGACTAAATGTTTTGGTTTTTGTTTTCACAGAATTAGTTAAAAAATTATTCATTAGAGGCATTTAAGATCTTGGTTTTCTAGTTTTGACTTATATTTAGTGGGGCCTTAATGTAAAACAAATTATTATGAATAATACTGCTATATAGAAAGTTATAATTTCTCTTGCTTCTGATCTGTATGGAAATCTTCAAATCAGAAAGATGGTACCAGTCATAGCATTCTTTTAACTCCTTTCTTGATCTCATTTTATCGAATTAATTAAAAGTATAGGTTTTTAGATTATAACCTTGTAAGGTTAAGATTACTAAAAAACTAACACCATATTGTTATTCTCTCTCATCCTTTTTTCCATACTTTAATGTTAAAATTCATTTTTACATTAAAATCCATCTCTCCTGTTTGATGTGAGTTAGGGAAGTGGTAAATGTCAAGTATAGACCTAAGTCTATATATATTATGTATAATGAATAACCATTATACATAATTTCTTGTGTTTTAATAGAGTGAATATTATTTCATTTTTGAAGAAAAATAATGCAATTAAGCTTTTCTATTTTAAATGTAAATTTTGTTGCATTTCTTTATTCAGAAAAATTTGAGATTTCTAGGCTATGTCTAGGAGATAAGCTCTCTTCTAAAATGTCTAGAACATCTGAGCATTCACGATATGTTTCCCTGTCATGTTTGGCATTAATTAGTTATATACCTGACTAAACCTGGTACTAAACACAATATGAAATATCATCATTAATCAGTAACCTATGAATTGTCCCATCACTCCCACATTGTTTCTTTATGAGTTCCCTAGCTCTATACTGTTTTTAAAAAATTTTTGCTCAAGAATATCAAGCTATTAACTTTGGTACCATGTCACAACTTTTCAAAAATCCATTAATTTGTTTAATTCTTTGCCAAGTCTAGAAGCTAAAATATGGTTCATTTTAAGTATACACACACATGTGTGTGCATATCCACATACATACTTTATGTGTACACAGACTCATACATTCTGATTTTAGTGCCTAGATACTATAATTTTGAAAAAGAAACATACTTTGGTATTTGACCTTCTTCCTTTCTGCAAAGCATTGCAAGGAGTTCATTAATAACTGAATGGAGGAGTTTGAATGCCAGGTTAAAAATTGTCAGTATCTTTATCATTGTTATTTATTAGAAAAAGTTTTTAAAAGTGTGTGAAAAACTGTTATTTTCTCTTGTCATCCATCTTTGTTCACTATTCTTGATGGATGCCTTATCTTCAATCCTCCTTGACTCTTAACAAATATTGTTGTCTATATCACAGATGCGAGTGTTTCATTTTCTATATATATATATATTTGTTATTGGTGTTTCTTCAGATTTTTTTATTTGTAATCAGCTAAATTTCCTTATTTTAAAATGAAAAGTTAATTTTCATAAGAAATCTACAATCATAATTTTTATAATGTTTTTAAAGTTCAATCTTTAAGATTGAAGATTTAATAGGTGGATAGATAACAAATTATTTTGCAGTCTCACTGCAATGAAGTTTTTTTGTGAAGTCCTTATCATTTCTGAAGTTCTTAGCACATAATCCAAACAGCATTATGTTTTGATACTTTTTTTTTTTTTTTTTTTTTTTTTTTTTTTTTTTTTTTTTTTTTTTTTTTTTTTTTTTT
>KZ808170.1:154386-166256 GCA_000696205.2 Oncopeltus fasciatus | reverse complement strand
TAATAAATATAATTTAATTATAATTTAATAATTGATAAATGTCATAAGTCATATGATTGCAAAAAATTATTTGTATATCTTTGCTACTAAAATAGACTTAGATCTTTAAATTTCAATAATTAAATAATTACTAAATTGAATTCCAGATTTTTAAGTTAGCTCCTAATTTAATTAGAATAATTATTCCAATTAGAGCTGATTAGATGGCTCTTATGATTAAATTGTCACAGAAAATGATAAGAGACTGGTTAGGTAAAAACTAGGTGATAATGCATTTAATGCTGTGAAAGGAGAGATTTGTTTTTTTTTTTACTTATAACTAATGCCTTGTTTTATTTTCCTTAATAATTTATTATGTTTATTTTACTTATGAATGTATGTTTTAATGTTTTAATAACAAATTAATTTTGTTTTACATAATATTTTTATGTTGTTCAATTTTTCAGTCACTCTTATTGGTGGCTTTACATATTGGATGAGGGGGGTATTCGGTAGAAACTAAATTTAATATTAATACTCATTTCCTTTACTATTGTGAACATCAGATCCTACAATATTTAACTCCCAAACCTGTCTTAAATATGAGATCAAATACTGACAGAAACAACAAACACTTAAATGAATCACTGTGCATTGCTCACTTCGGTTATTTTTGAATCCATATTCTATTGGCTGCATATTTTAGCTTTAAGGATTTTGTATTCTAATTCGAGTTAAGAGCATGATCTATGGACTATTTATTAACTTTGGTTATGGTGTTATGGTTATAAGTATTCTTTTCCAAGTCGGCAAGAAATGGCTTAAAATTTTATATTTTATTTATAAGACTTTGGTTAACTGAGGTAATTTTACTGTACATAAAAATGCAGGATTAATAATAAATGTTTATTAAATTGCATACTTAAGGAGTGTTGTTAAGCAAACATCTGATGTGTCACTCTCATCTAGAGTTAGAAGTTTTAAGTACAATGTCTATCTGAATTATCATTTTATTATGTCAAAATACAATTGTGAAATTATTTTTATGGTTTACTATTAAAGATAGAAGTTGCTTAAAGGTTTTGGTTAGTATTTGTGAATTAAATAAAATATTTTTTTGTCTACAAATTTTATTATAATTTTAATTTTTTTCTTGACCTACGTTTTTCGTTGTGTTAAATTTTAACATTTGTGCTTCATGATATTATTCTCAACTTTTTGTTGTTTTACATAATTTTTTTATAACCTTTATTTACCTATTAAATTCTGTTAAAAATATTATAAAAATTGTAATTTGATTACAATGAATAGTAAAAAAAAAGTCATTAATGACTATCACATGAGGAAAGAAGGTGACCAGTGGCACCCCTCTCGAATGATACTATTAATCAATATATTATTTAGTATAATGTGGAAAGAAAAATATGTTGGAAGAAGTAGATTATTAGAGGATAGAAAATCTTATAATTACAGTTATAATATTTTACATAGGAAATAAATAGCTAAAGTAACTGAACCTAGTTAAGTTATAAGTTCTAACTTAATACTGAACGGATATTATGATATATGACGATGCATATGATATAACCTTGGTTAATGTCACTATATTGAACCTGTTTTTACCTATNTATATATATAAATTTATTCAAAAGAAAACATTTTGATTCTGTAGGCATGTATCGTTGAACTATTCTACCTGTCTACTTGTGACTTTTTTAATAAGGGCCATTCAATATTTTTTTATCTCATTTTCCATTTTGACAAAGAATATTCTCTTGGTAATTTTATTTCACAAACTTTTTATCAATCTGATGTATCCACATTTACTTTGGTAATTAACTTCCAGTCATAGAGAGCTGTTGTACAAAAGGGACCTTACTCCTTGTTCATTACCATGTACCCTCAGTTAGTTGAAGTCTTATTATGTTTTAGATATTTGTCTCTTGTTCGTGTGACTTTTAGAAAATTTGCTTCAAAATATTATGAAAGCTTTTTCTTTAACATTCCTAGAGAGTTGAGAAACATTAGAACTAATGCAAATACATCATCCTGTAGTTGTAGAGTGGAATTGAAGAAATAGAAATTACTGGCTTTAGTATTATTTTAAAAATAAAATAGTTCTTTGCATTTATGTTCAGAAATGAATAGCTATAAATTTCTCTGACAAGCCTCTTTTTGACAGAGATATATGTTCTACAAGTCTAGTAGAAGTGAGCAAAATGCTATTTCAAAATTATTTCTTCAAAAATATAAAATTGATACAAGGTATGTACAATGTGCACTTATAATAAACATTAAAAGCATTTTGCATGAATTAATTTTATTCAAACTGCAAAAAATATGAGATGCTGTGCTTAAAAAGAGGGATTCTGCACTATCTTTGAAATGAATTGATTCTCTATTATCTTAAGTGAAAATAAATTGTATTGTTGCTCCTCTTTTTAAAAACCCATATGAACTATATTAGGCTATGGGATTATTTATTTATTTCTGCATTCGTTATTTTTAAATTTGTATTTGCTGTTTCCAGGATTTAATGGTTGGCGATGAAGCAAGTAAACTGCGGTCAATGCTAGAAGTTAATTATCCAATGGAGAATGGGATTGTTAGGTAAGCATATCTTCTTATGTTATTGGTATTTAATTTAGACCTGTCCTTGTGGCTAAGTCGAGAGGTGGCTGCCAGGAGGCACGCTCGACATACGAGGTACTCAGATGACTTTATAATATAACAGAAGCTCCGAAATCAGGCTCAATCAGCAATAAGGAAAGCCAAGAGTACGTATTTTCACAGTACTTTGTTTTCTGCTCTGGATTCTAAATCTAAATGGGACTTGCTTCGTCGTCTTTCTCTCTGTAAATCTACCGGATGAACTGTTTACCCTGCAACCCCAGACGAATTCAATGCGCATTTTTCTTCACTCTTCCTTACTTTTGCCATGTCAATTATCCGTACCTAATGGGCCATCCTTCAGCAACAAAAACTTTGGCCTCCCTATTAATTTCATAAAATTATGCTTATCAGTCATTCTTCCAGTACTCGTCCTCATTTAGCCATTGTTAAGCCTTTAAGTAAAATCCCTACTCCTTCCTCGCTCAATGATTCCTCGCCAATATCCATTCTCTCTAATCTCTCCTCTAATAACTCCAATCCAAATGTCGCAATTTCTGGAAAACAACCAGCTCATCAATCCTTTACAGTCTGGCTTCCAACCTAGATTTTCCACTCAGTCCTCTCTAGTAAAGATCACTACAGATATTCAGTGCGCGATGGAAGAGCAAAAAGTCACAATCCTCATCTTATTGGACTTTTGAAAAGTTTTTGATACTGTCGATCATTCCATACTCATATCCAAACTTAAAAAGCTATCCTTCTCATACAGTACGCTCCTTTAGTTTTATTCCTTCCTGTCGCAATGCTCCTAAGTTGTTTCCATTCCAGAAAAACCTATCTCATCATCCCCCTTCCTACTCCTGCAGGAGACCTTCAGGGCTCTAATCTGTCCTCTACTCTTTTTTGTTATTTCATTAATGACCTCCGATCCGCTATCCAGTATTGTTCGTACCATCTTTATGCTGATGATTTCCAACTTTACCGTTTCTTTTCCCCTTCGTAACTGAGTGCGGGAATGAAGTAGATCCAAAGGGGGCTTGACAAAATCAATAAATGGGCTGTTGTTTGAATGCGGCAAAGTCAAAAGCAATCGTATTAGGTTCCGTTTCCCAATTAAGCTCCCTTCCTATCCTACCTAATTTTTCCATTAATAATACTCCAATTTCCTTCTCTTCCTCAGTTAGAAACCTCGGTGTAACCTTTGACGAAAACCCCTCCTGGAAGTTTCACATTTCCCAAGTATCCCGGCACTTTTTTGCCACTCTACGACAATTCCGATGCTCAGCTCTTTTCCTGCCCAGATCTGAGTGCGAACTCCTTGCTTCTTCACTTATTCTACCCACTTTGATTATTGCTGTGTGGTATATGGTGGTGTTCTGGGCGGGCTTGATGATAGACTAAAACATTTCTTTAACTGTTGTGTTAGGTTTGTCTTCGGCTCACCTAGGAATTCCCAGGTAACCAGCCTGTATACAGATTTAAAGTGGTTGTTTTCTTCTTACCGCAGACTTTATTCCTTGGTTCTTTCCTTTATAATAGTGTCTCCACAAATTCGTATGAACTCCTTACTCTCATCTCCTCAGTTCGTTAATGCTGTACCTCTGATCTTTACACTCCCTCTTATAGGACTTCTTTTCGCCGCTCTTTCCTAGCACGGACAGCTAGCCTTTGGAACTCCCTAGTCTCAGATAATCGAAGTGCTCCTCTTTCCATATTCAAATATTTCCTTTTCAGCATCTTCTATCCATCCAAACTGAATCTTCTTAACTGTGAATTTTGCTTAGTAATTATTGTGTGGAATTTATGTAAATTAATTGAAGTAGTGTGAGTTGCTGTTTTCATTAAATGTGTACTTTACATTGTCTTTTATTTTCTAAACCAGTTATAAGCTCAATCATTATTTTTTCTTTTTAATTCCCCAATAATGTTATGGATTATTAATTTACAATGTCAGCCTCGAGGAAATGTTATTTTTGTTCAAGTATTTAGAGGCAGTTACCTGAATGGCAAGGTATGGACCATTTTTGACCCAGGACAAAGAACCTGTTACCTGTTGAACCTGCATTAATATATATATATATATATATATATATATATATATATATATATATATATATATATATATATATATATATATATATATATATATATATATATATANCTATTATTTAAATAAATCTAAAAGGTTATTTCCACCACCAATGAATATAGAACTGTCATACCTTCCATTGTCCGTCTTCATTGGTTTCTGCAAACCATCTGTTGGTGAGCGCTTTCGGACATTGTCCATCTTCTGGCCGAATACATGCGTTCACTGTCACTGTCTGTATTCAACTGCGTGTACAGACCTTCACAAAGTGCAGTGTAGTTTTCATACCTTTAGGCTCCTGTAATCCTCCATATCTCACATTATTCAATGGTACAAATTGGATATATAAACAATTAATGCGAGGGAATAGAATAAAAAGTCTATCTTATATATCTAATAAGTTAACTGGCTAGTCCCGGTGGTGCAATGGTTAGCATACCGGCATGGAAAGGAGGAGATCCAGGTTCGAGTCCTGGCTGGTACAGATAGATTTTTTTATTCTATTCCTTCACATTAATTGTTTAAAATTTATGTGGGATAATATACCACAACAAAATTAATATTTATGAATTGGATATTTAAGTTTTGTTGTTGGGGCTTGGTATGCCATCAGCTTGCCAAGTGTCTTATAATTAATGACTCTCCATTCAGCATCCACATTCCTTCTAGATGATACTAATAAAATTCTGATATGAATGATGCTGTCTCTTCCAGTATTATTGCACTTAGTTGGGAGGGTTCAGTCATAATTACCCATATCATTTTAGTCTTACAATACGAACTAGTTAATCCATTATCTTTAAAAAAGTAAGCTAGCTCTTCAACTTAATTCAAATTTGGCTTGTGTTGAATAAAGTGGCCAACAACAATTTGGAAATTCATGCCTTTCAATCTTTCAGGTTATTTTCCACTTCCTTAACTTTTACAGCCAGACAAGAAAACTTAAAATACATTCTCTACAATTATAATCTAATTCCTATCCAATATTTTATTAGAATTCATGTATTTTGTTTTACTGTTTCAGGAATTGGGAAGATATGTGCCATGTGTGGGATTATACATTTGGCCCAAGTAAAATGAATATTGATCCTAAAGATTGTAAAATTTTATTGACTGAACCACCCATGAATCCAATTGAAAATCGGAAAAAAATGATAGAGGTAATAGAACAAAAGTTTATTTCCACAAATCTAAGTATACATTATATTTAAGACATTTGGATACATCATCATGAAAATTANTTCAAACGTCATTTATATAAAAAAAATTACAAGTATAAATAGTTATATAATGTAATTATATTTTAATTGTATTATTAACGCATATTTAAAGCTTCTGAACGGTTTATATATCACCGTTTTATATATATATATATGTCTGTGTGTGTGTATATATTCATATACCGTTCAACATTAACACCACACGCTTATCTCAATATTCCTAAATGTGCATAACAATAATACAATTTATATTGTTGGCAGATGGAGGCTGTATGTCATGTTTTAAATATAATTTTTAAAAAATCTTTCCATTAAGTTCATGTTCTATTAGATTATTTTTACATGCATTTTGAAGAGTCTTAGGGTTTTCTTCAGCGAAGTAAATCTATACAAAATACAGTATAACATACGTACAACACAAATACCCAACAAACCCCAATCCTTTTTTTTTTTATGAGAGATTGAATAACAACATTCTTTTTTCTTTCTTTTTTTCATAGTTCAAAATATTCTTTTTAATGTTTTGACCATAAGTTATTCATGAAGAGAAGCATTTGTCATAATTTCATTTATTTAAAGTGAATTCTGCATTTATTTAAATCAGACATTGCAGTCGCTGCCCAGACTTTGTGTTGAACAGATGTATATTCTAAGCTCCCAGGAAATCACAGTTTTCAGCTCTCACCTTATCAGGAAGTAACTTTTACTTTGACCTATTGCTCATCAAATATTTATTATTTTCCGCCTTCCTTTCTGACTAAGCGTTCTTCCTTATTTTTAGTCCAATTTCAGTCTGTCTAAAATAAAGGAAACTCGACCCTGGATCCCTCTGAAGGAGGGGGGGGGGGATTTATAACATAAAAGGTAAATTTACTAGAAAATTTCTAGTGATGTCTTTAAATGCAACAGATATGAAAACATTTAATAATTTTTGGCCATTAAGGGTTTGTAGATTTATTAAAAGTTTTGCCTCCTAATCATTAAGTTTATGAAAAATGTATCTGTATTATTAGAAATTGTATGTAAAAAAGATCTGATTAATTAAAAAAAAAAACAGTGTCATACTAGAGTAATCATTAATTCTAAAAAAATTTATTTCTTAATATTTTCAAGGAAGCTGTAACTTGTAACGAACTAATGAATTGTAGTGAAGATGAAATATCCGAATTTGCAGATCAAGGTATCGTTAAAGTACAAAGAATTTTTTTAAAACATCATGAAAAGAGAATTCATACCCCGGCATTAATCTTAACCTTTAAAAACTGATCTTCCTGAGAGTATAAATCTTGAATTTATAAGTTTATGTTTATATATGTTATTCTGGTTACCCTTATAGACACATAAGTAAATATTGTAATAATCAAAATTGTGAAATGAATAAGTTTGTCAACTGCTGTTTATAAAGGGAAAAAAATAGAAAAAATGTGCTCCTTGAAGAAAAAGCTGAGCATCTCTTCAATAGTAAAACATTTATGTTTCAAAAGGAGGACATTTACTAATATAATTTTGATCAATGAGCTCTTCCTTCCCGACCATTTTAGGGCAAACTCATTGTCCCCTCTGGGTTGTAAATTAATTTTTTTGATTTTCTCTTTTATACCCATCTTTAATAAAATATGGGAAATCTCCATAGATCATGCAGCTTGTTAAACATTATTTCTTTCATTGACTCATCTGGTCTTCCTATAAATATTCCATAATCTCACTTCCTTTTCCTGTTTATTTCATAATGTGTAACAAATGACATTTTTTGTAGTGATATTTAAAATTTGAAACATTAATCTATAAAATGAGTTGATATAATAGGATTTTTCTGAATTTTTGGAAAAATTGCTTGAAATTTTATCAGGTGACAAATTAGATTACCTTCCTATTTAAGTTATTTACTATTGAACTGGTTGCAGCTACTTTGTTTTCCAGCCCCCGAAAAATATTAGAGCTACATTAAAATGAACTTACTGTCAATTATACTTATGAACCATGAATTATTAAAAGCAAAACAATTATCATTTTTAAAACTCTTAAAAAAATTTTTTTCAATAATTAAAACTGTATAAATTACTATTAAATGAAGTTCAAATGGAGGAGAGTTTTTCAGTCATGAACATTTGATCCAGGTGGCATCACATCTCCCCTCTCCTTCATAAATAGCCCTGAAGATGGCTTAAAATGTAAGCCGAAATGTTGGCAGATAATAAAAAATAATACACATGTTTTTAAAATTGNTTTTTTTTTTTTTTTTTTTTTTTTTTTTTTTTTTTTTTTTTGATCAAACTTGACCAAATTATACTATTTTCTTACCAACCATGTTTTGGTTTTCCTTCAGCAGGATTATTCGTCCGCCAATATGAATAACTTTATTTTTTTAAACTCTATTTCTTTACAGTTTCCTATTAAAAATTAGGTAACAGTATCATTTCAGCCAAGTTGTTCATGTATATACTATTTATAAAGTATTAATCCACAAAATTTACTTACAGGTAATTTTTGAGAAGTACCAGTTCAGCGGTGCATACATAGCCATTCAGGCAGTCTTAACACTATATGCCCAGGGCTTATTGTCAGGAGTAGTAGTGGACAGTGGTGATGGAGTCACACATATCTGCCCAGTCTATGAAGAGTATGCTCTCCCTCATCTTACAAGAAGGCTAGATATAGCTGGACGTGACATTACGAGGTACCTTATAAAGGTCTGTATTTTTATCCCAACCTGTATTTTTATGTCTTGAATATTATTTTTATACAACTTATATTTTATGTCCAATATCATTTTTAACTTTAAAAATAATATTGCATGATATAAAAATAATATTGCGTGAAAATAATATATTCACCTAAAGTAAAAAAGATCAGCAGATATTTTGATGTGCAATAAATTTAATGTTTTTGTCCTAAAACTAATCATTTTAAAAGATTCTCATCTTTGGTTTGGTATGAATTTATTTTATTTTTAATTATTCTGGAGTACTATTCTAGATATTTTTCATAGAAGAATATTTTTTTAACTTTTTAGAGCTATTTTTGGGATTTAACATTTTTTCACAGTAAACTTACATTTTAATGAAACTTATATTTATGAGGTTTCTGGCATTATATTCAATATGTCGCAATAGTATTCATTCAAAAGGTTTCTGCCTGATTTCAACCATTGGTATATTTTTCTTATCTCTGTAGGAGATATAGAAAAATATATTCAATGGTACAATTCAAATGCAATACATGTAATGATATAATGACTTTAAAGCACACTTTTTTTCTTTTTTTAGTGCACCAAAAAAATTAATTTCTTTATAAATAGTAACTTAATGCTACTTACTCAATAATATTGGTGACTAAATAAGAAAAAAATGTATTCCCTTGTAAGTTATCTCCATGTTAGGGTGATGTGTTCTCTGTTTATCTTGTTCATGGTGTTTGTCAGATCTGTAATAGAGAAAAATTGGCAATTTATTTTTCACGGTAAAGCAACTGCACTTCTATTAGAATGGGGAAAAATTGTTAGACTGAATGGTAGAATAGGACTTTAGATTTAAAAAAAAAAAATCATTGTTATTGAAAATGTCTGTTTTGAAGCTGTTGATCATATATAGAAATCTGAGTCTTTCCAAGAGGTCATTGTAGTACTTCTCTACAAAATATTTATTATATTAAAAAATATATTTCAAACTTTCATCCAATATGCAAGCTGGATGCAGTTATCTTCCATAATATTTGTTACTTAACGTATGAAATATTTATTAAAACTATCATACCTTTTGTAATCCGTCTTCATTGGTTTCTGCAAACCATCTTCTGTTGGCGAGCGCTTTCGGACATTATCCATCCTCGTGGCCGAATACATGTGTTCTCTGTCACTGTCTGTATTCAACAAGTTGAATTACTTTAGATTATTTATTAAAACATAAATTATGTATTATGTATGAGGAGATCAGATAACAATTGTTTGAATTTCGTTTACTAAAGCAAAATCTCACATTTTTATATGTAATATTTCACATTCTATGAATTGTCAAGTAATTAATTAATATGTGACTTAAATCTTGTTCCATGGAGATGGAGCTAGGATGCAACCAGCTCACTGGTCTGAAATTCAATGTTTTCTAATGATGCTTACAGAGAAAAATATTAAAATTTGAATAGTAAAGTGAACACTTTGTGGAGATACTACAGTGATCTATTGTAATTACTCTCTCCTCAATTCACAATCCCCCACATCCCCCCTCTAAAAAAATATATTTTATTTATATTTTGAATATTTGAAGATCCAAGGATTCTTCTCTTGGTATTAATATTTTAGTGAGTAATCATATAGAAATATGCTTATTCACTAAACTATTATTTTTTGAGATTTTTTTTTTTTTCTATATCTCTGACTCAACAAAATGAATTTTGAGAAGAAAACCCATATTTTATTTCATATAGGCTAATGAGGCAAATTTGCGGTCTGTTTTTCTTTAAAGTTATCTATTTGCTTTACTCCCTTGGCCAAACCTCAGCATTCAAAAAATCGTTTTTGGGGAATACCAGAAATTCATTTATCAATGTGATCATTCATTGATAAATGAATTAAATGTTTGTGAGAGCTTGCATGCGTGCTGTCCTAATTGTCATATAAAATATCATGTGCCTTTACCTAGGCACTTTTCCTTATAATACTATATTGAAA
The DNA here is from genome assembly GCA_000696205.2 of Oncopeltus fasciatus. NCBI lineage: Eukaryota > Metazoa > Arthropoda > Insecta > Hemiptera > Lygaeidae > Oncopeltus > Oncopeltus fasciatus. The sequence goes on along the minus strand of KZ808170.1, from coordinate 155,689 downwards.
ACAACATAGGTAGGAAAAATATAAATTACCAAAAAAAAATATAAAATAGTTAATTTGAAAACAGACATAAATGTAATAAGAAATTTTTATGCTGATATAATTTAATACACTAAAATATAATATTGAAATTTCTATATTTTAGAGAATTTTTTAGAATAAATATTGTGTAAATATTTTAATTAATTAAATAGAATGGTTTTTAAATAAAGAATATAAACATAGAAGGTAAACAAGAATGAAGAAACATAAATTACATGTGAAAGAGGCAGTTCTAAACATGGCCTGAGGTAAAAGTACAAGTATTAAAAAATAAAATAAAGAAGATATCTCTTATAAACAAGTTTTAAAATGTTGGACAAGTACTTAGGAAAAGGCACATGATATTTTATCTGACAATTTTCAAAGAATTAAAATTTAAATTTCACAGAATTTCACTGCATAAATTGAATATTAAAGAGGTAAAACAAATTTGATCCGTACTTTCTCATTTCAGTTATAAAATACAAATATTAATGGATATAGATGTAAAATATTTATATGTAAAGAGGAAATTACACATTGTTTAGTCATAATTAATTATATGTGGGTTANGTTAGTTGAACCTGGAGTTAAGCCAGATAAAAGAAAACAAAAGGCTCAAAACATCAGAATTATTATAAATTTACATTGTGACTCTTCCAATTTTGGCCTATCAAATCTTAATAATTTATTTCTTGATACTTTAATTTGCCCAATAAGCCAAATAGATATTGATATTAGCTGAAAAGCCAATCTTTTCTTGCCTGTAGTTAAGAATAACAGCGAAAGATTAATTAATATTTTTTTAAAAACCCTATCTTTGTACATCTAATAAATAAATAAAAATGTATGTTCAAAAATTGAGATGTTATAGCTTGAGTCAATAACTGAAAGTGAGGTACTTTGAGCATGTAAAATCCAGGGTCCCTTGGAGCCTAACACTTTGAGGGATAGCTGCCTCTCTCTCGGCTCTTGTCAATTGAAAGACCTCCGGCATATTTTTGATATTGCCCCAGCATCTACTGTGTAGGCTAGGAACTGTAACTGCTCCCTCTATTCATATCACTACTCCCCACAGAGACCAATCGTAGCTTCTCTTCTAACTCTCCTAAATGAGTAAATAAATATTGAACCTTTTTGTAACAGAAGTGAACAATTGTTTTTACCTATCAGGCTAAGCTTGTGAATATCTAAAACTATTATCATTGAATTTATTTCCCGTTATTATAAAAAAAAAAAAAAAAAAAAAAAAAAAAAAAAAAAAAAAAAAAAAAAAAAAAAAAAA
>KZ808170.1:141780-153777 GCA_000696205.2 Oncopeltus fasciatus | reverse complement strand
AACATTTCTTATTATTTTTTATGGATCATATCATCCGTTGTTCAGAATCAATCTGCTCGTAACCTTCTTAGGCTGTTGTGTCACAAACACATTGTTGCAGAGATTTGTCAATTCCACTTTACATTGAAAATAATATTATGTTTGGTTGGTACCCTATTTTTGATCACTTATATTAGTACAATTAAAATTAGATGTAATTTTTAATTATTTTTCATTTTTTCTTGGACTAATTCTTTAATTTTTTTTAAATTTGCGGTTTAGTTATTACTCTTGCGGGGTTATGCTTTCAACCATTCAGCTGACTTTGAAACTGTTAGAATTATGAAGGAGAAGCTATGTTATATTGGATATAATATTGAAACAGAACAAAAATTGGCTTTAGAAACAACTGTTCTTGTTGAGCCATATACGGTAAGTATAATTTTTTTCCTATTATACTTAATTTAAGCTTAATTGTAAAAAATGTCATTGTTTTAAAACTTAACCTATGCTCTCAAGTAGTGAATCGTAACTAATTCTGAAAATGGCTGAAATTTTGATAACCTTTTTCTTTTGAAAATTAATAAAATATATGAGGAGAGGATAGTCAGGAATTCTGTCTTAGTAGCTGAACAATTAAAAACCAATTTATAACAAAAAGTTTTTATTTTAGCCAACATTTTGGCCTAAATTTCAGGCCTTTATCAGGGTTGAATAGGAAACAAAAAAAAACATACAAAAAATAATACAGAAACATGTCTATATGTATAAACTATGTGAATTACTCATTATAATAAACATTTAATATTCATACTTAAAAATTGTAATTCAGGTAAACTAAAAATGCTTAAGGGTATATTTTTTTATTTAGTTCTTACCAAAATTCATATAATTATTAGATGATTTTAGTTGGGGTTCGGTCAAGGTAGATCCAAAAAAAATACAAATTTAAAAAAGTGAATATTGAAGATCCTCATGATAGGCAGGTGTGGTCAATTACTGTTAATTTTTTTTATTAATTTTTTCAATAGGTTGTTGTCTGAATGTTTTTTAATTCTCTTACATATCTTTCTACATTCATATTTTTGATATCACATTACATTATGGCAATTCTATATTATAATATTGTAAATTATTATTGTATTCTCATGACATTGTATTTCTACTGCCCTGAAGGTGGCTTACAATGTAAGCTGAAAAGTTGGCAGATAATCTTTAAAAAATACCCTTCTAAATTTGTATTTTTTTTGTATCTACCTTGACCAAACCCCAACTAAAATCATCTAACAGTTATATGAATTTTGGTATGAACTAAATAAAAAAATATACCCTTAAGCATTTTTAGTTTACCTGAATTTCAATTTTTAAGTATGAATATTAAATGTTTATTATAATGAGTAATTCACGTAGTTTATTATTCAGTTCCAGACAATGTTTTTTGCATTTAATAACTTACATAGATGAACTATTAAGAAATTTACTGACCAATCAAGTATAATGACAAAGTGAAATTGTACAATAGTTTTGATTTTATATTATAAAGAAATCCATTTCATAAATAGGCTTAAAAGTGAGATAGTGGTTAATATATTCAGGCTCGACCCTTAAGGAAAGCTAGATAGGCCTGAATATGTACAGGTTAGAATATTTAGACTTATATTTTGGATACTTGAAGTTAATTATTATAAAAACTAAATGTTTAAAAATGGAATCATTCTTTAAAGAATTAATAACTTTTACTATTAGGGATGGGGGTTTATATATAATCTTATTTAAAAATAAAAAAAGTTTTAGTTTAATTTCCTAAAGTGCACCATTTTTTTTAAAAATGAGCTCAAATTTCAGTACTTTCGTTAATTTTTGCAATGTTCTTAAATAACTGGTCAGTTTGAAATAGGGCTATTTAGTAGTGATGTTTTAGATAACAACAATATTCTAACTTATTAAATTTAACCATTATATTTTTTACAAAAAATCGGTAAAGAAAAAATATATTAATGTAATAATCAAAGGAGAGTTTTGTTGACCGTAGATATTATTCTAAGAGGATTTTAGTTGGGGTTCGGTCAAGGTAGATCCAAAAAACACAAATTTAAAAAACACATTTTTTAAATTTGTGTTTTTTGGATCTACCTTTGACCAAACCCCAACTAAAATCATCTTAGTATATTAATGTAATGAATTTGTTTTTCTTTTTTATGTAGTTACCTGATGGAAGAGTTATTAAAGTTAGTGGAGAGCGATTTGAAGCTCCTGAAGCGCTTTTTCAACCTCATTTGATTAATGTGGAAGGACAAGGTAAAATATTTTATCTATTAATTCAAAACCACCGCTAAGAAATGTATGCTCATATCTTGAATGAAACAATGTTTTGTTAGGTATTGCTGAGATGGTGTTCAACACAATACAAGCTGCAAGTATAGACATGAGGACTGAGCTCTACAAACACATAGTCCTATCTGGAGGATCTACCATGTATCCTGGACTGCCAAGTAGGCTAGAGAGGGAAATCAAACAACTATACCTTGAGAGGGTTCTCAAAAATGACATTGACAAACTTTCAGTAATATATCAATTATTTATTATTTCTTTGTTGTTTTGTAGTGCAGGATTGGACAAATTAAGGCTTTCTTTATCATGTCTCCCAAATGATACATTCCTGCATCCTTCAACATTGTTGAAGGATGAGGAATGTATCATTTCTGTAGAGTAACAACCACAGTTGAATATAAACATTTATTAAATATACTACAAGGTGTAGACTATTGCTGTAAAATATTTTAATTTAAATTTATACATATTTAGTTTTTATCACCTTCAATATACACCCCTTCTCTATCCTACAGTGCTACATGCGAATTTTCCATTGTTCGAAACAGTGCTTGGGAGTCTTGTTCTTGAGCTCCTGAATGACACGTGCGACTTTTTTTTTCACAGCTTCAATGTACTGAAATCTTGTTCCTTTTGATGCAGATTTGACCTTGGGGAACAGAAAAAAGTCATATGATGCCATGTCAGGCGAATACATTGACAGACAATTCATTGTGAACCGGCGTAGATGGAAAACCCATGGCTTGTTCTTCCACAATAAGGGGCATTTTTTCTTACTCTTTTGCGAGCAAACACCTCATATTAGTTATGTTGATTAATAGTTTTGACCTTCAGGAACCCAATGAAGGTACACAATCCTATGAATGTCGAAAAAATTATCATCATCGCTTTGAATTTTGATTTGCTCATTCCAGTTGGACTCTTCCAATGCATGGATTGACGTTTTGTTTTGGGATCGTTTGTGAAAAACCAAGATTCATCACATGCTATGACTCTTTCCAAGAAGTTCGGAATATTTGTAATGGCATCTTAAGTGTCAGTACACACTTTTTTACAAGCTTCTATTTGTTCGATTGTGAGAATTTTAGGCACCACTTTCGCACTTAATTTTTGTATGTTAAAATTGTTATGTAAAATTTGCCTTATGCATTCTTTGTCAATTCCAACAGTTTCAGCATTCTCACCAATTGTTAACCAACAGTCAGATCGAACCATATAATCGACCTTTTTGATATTTTCATCCATTTTGGACGTGGAAGGGCGACCTGGGTGGTCATCAGTTCCAATATCTTGGAAACGCTTGAACCACCCAAAAACTCGTACACGTGATAAACATTCATCCATTAACTTCTTTTAATAAGCGATAAGTTTCAGTAGGGTTTTTACCTAATTTCATGTGAGATTTCATGACAATTCGTTGCTCTACTATTACTCTTATCATGTTTTTGGCAAAACTAAACAAACATCTCTTACATAAATGAAGGTTAAAGCCAAACACATTTTTAGACAAACACAGGAGGTGCTGAAATTGAAAGAGAAGGCTTTACGCTGCACAGCTGTTGGTCATTCGGAAGTGGTGCATGCATAGTTCTTTATTTTTTTTAAAATTTGATTTACATTTTTATATTAACTTATACTATATATTATATTATTATTACTATTAACCAGGACATTCCAATTTGCACAAAAATGTGTAGAATTTAATCAGTAATAAAGTTTAAAAAAAACAAAACATTAATTTCTAATCTATTTCTCTCCAGCCTTCCTCACTTAATCTTTCTGTTAATTAACAGAAAGATTAAGTGAGGAATTATAATTTCAGTCAGTCTCTTTGTCTTAATCTTGTTCAGTCTATTCTCATCCATGTGATATTATCATATTGTTTCCCAGTTTTAATAAAATTATTAGTTGTCATTAATATATTTTATTTTGATTTATAGAAATTTAAAATCCGAGTTGAAGATCCTCCTCACCGGAAGGACATGGTTTTCATCGGTGGAGCCGTCCTTGCAGAAGTGATGAAAAACAAAGAAGAGTTTTGGATCACTCGGCAGGAGTATGAAGAAAAAGGAGTTGGGGTCATCTCGAAACTTGGTACACGGTTAAGTTAATATTCAAGAAAGACTCAAAAGTGGACCAGAGACTACTGTGATATTCTCAGGCTCTCTTGCCCAATGTGTAGTCTAGGGACATTGCGACTCTCTCAGTTTTCTCTGTATATGCCATTTGTTATCTGTGTCCTCTCTTTTGGCTCAATTTTGAAGATAACAAATGTTTCTAAACAATAACTTTTAAGCAATAAAAATGTTACAGTAAAAATTTCATTTTACTTCTAAAAGAGATGTTTTTATTGTAATAGGTTATTATGTATTTTTGATGTGTGGCTACATTTCAAATAAATAAATGCATTTTGTCACTCCAATTTGAGATTTTTGTTTAGTATTCTTCCTCATGTCTTGTTTTTGCTTTAGTGAACTCTGATGGAACATAGTTATTTAATTATTAAAATAGGACAATTTCTTCTTTAATGTGCCCCAGAGAATTTATAGTTATAAATTAATAATAATATATGACAATAAATAAAAATATATTGTCAATTTTTTTAAATTTTGTCTCTCAAGATAAATGTGTTCTTATTTGTTATAGGCCTTCAAGTGAGTGGTATACCCAAGTCAGTTAAAAATAATTGAAAATACTACCTTTCTAATTAGGGTGACAATATGTATAAAAAATTTGTTAAGTATTTAGTTGATTATTTTAATTTTAAATTCATAATGTCTTCTATAGAAAATTATTAAAAAGCCATCATTTTACCATTAAGTATTTGCAATGCATTTTATAAAAATACAATTCATGGTGCAAATCGCATTGTATTCTACTTTTATTTATTTATATCATTTATATATTTTGTTGTACTGCAAATTATTTTATATTCTTATTGTTAATTTATAATATATTTCTATGTTTATTACTTTATATGTTGTTTATATTAAATGTGTAAGAAATAGATAATTAATACATAATGAATTGTAACTCGATGAAATAAGTTGATAGTTTAACATGTAGTAGAATATCATAACATAATTTATTTAAAAAAAGACAAGGAAATAGCTATTGCCTGCCAATGCTGTCCATTACAGTTTAATTAGAAACAAAAGTACAATTTTCTTGTTATATTAATTTCTTATTTATTTTTATTTCTAAATTATTAATGCTTTCATTTTTTGTATATTTGTTTTTGTTGTTTATCATTAAATTAAACAATTAGAAAACCAAACTGTATAGATGTTCCTTTGTCTCGTACTCTATTGTTGTCAGACTTGAATGTTTATTTTCTTGAAATAGACCTTCACATTTTTTCCCCTTTACTGTTTTTTATTCTTGTTTTATAAAAGCCTTAATTAAATGAGCAGAAAAAATATAGCTCTAAATCATATAATAATATTTCTTAATTTCTCAGTGATCTTTTGCGCACTGCTTGTCCTTTTCAGCATACCCATAAAGAACTCATTTTTCCATTCGTTCATCTGGAGGTGAGTATGCTAAATGATTTGTTAGCTTCTCAGGGAATTCAAAATCCAATTCTGTAAATGAAAATGACTTTCTCTGTCTAAGAGAGATGATTTTTTTAAGATGATTGTCTAAATCATCTTAATTTTTTAGGGTTTCTCAGTCAGTATCCTTTCATGTTAAAATCAAAGTATTCTGCTCGGTGTAATGTAATCACTCATACCTGAAACTGGGGGTGAAAATTTACAGCCCTAATATTGTATCGTAATGTTTTAATTAAAAAAGAAAATACTTTTTCTTAAAATATGGTTTCATCAGAATTTATAACATTTATTAAATAATTGTGGAAAACCTGGTAAACATCTCTATGCTAAGGTAACCTTGTTCTACAAATTTTCTTCTTATTATTACCATTTACTTATTTTTAGTAAAGAGTTGTTTATTCCAAACTTCTTAAACCTTTCTGTTTACAAAACATTTCTACTTTTTATTATTAAATAAGTCATATGATTATTAAGTTATTTGTACTATTTTTATTGGAAACTTATTTTCTGTTTTATATTCTTATTAACTTCATTTTATATACTTATATTTTCTTCCTTTGTTATCCACAAGCTGGTATTATACAATAAAATAGGGAAGTTTTCATTAATAGCTTAAAAATTTTCTCACATTATTTTTGTATCGCGTATTAAAACAAAAAGACGTAATTCAGTACTCAGGAATGTACAACTAAACAAATATCTCAGCAACATTGTTATTAATTTATAATGGAATTTTCATAATCAACCATATTAACTAGTATTATTTAATATATATTTAAATAATCATTGTAAAATTTACTACCAAATTGTGTCTTAATGGAAAGAATGAAAAGAAAGTTCAAGTTTCAAATCGTAGGATAATCAACTCCCCCATAGGGAAATCAAGCTATACACTTTAATACCATGATTCATCTTTTGAAAAATTTCTTTATTAGAGAATTGAATGGATCCTACGTTAGAGAAGCTAAAAGTATGGCCCATAAAATTTAAATATATTTGTCTGTATGTGCTGTAGTAACCATATTTTTAAAATAGTGATACCAAATTTGGTATTTAAGTTTCTTTTTTTTAATGTCTTAAGTGAGGTTGTTAATGGCTGAAATTGGAAAGGCAGTTTAGAGGAGACCAAATTTTAAAAACCGAATAACTTCATTATTATTAGCGTTATTAAAATTTATGGATCAAAATATATGTTAAGTGTAATTTTTATATGGAGAGTTTTTTTGTTTTTTTTACCGTAGATATTATTATTAGATTTTTTTTTGGGGGGGGGGGGTTCGGTCAAGTTTGATCCCAAAAAATACAAATTTTAATAATGTCTATTTTTTTAAATTATCTGCCAATATTCTGCTTACATACCTGAGATGGTGAAAATGGGATCTTGGTGACACAATTTCCTCTCTTGCCGTCATGATAGCCCTGAAGATGGCTTACAATGTTAGCCAAAACATTGGCAAATAATTTAAAAAATACACATTTTTTAAAAATTGTATTTTTTTGGTTCTACCTTGACTGAACCCCAACAAAAAACATCTAATTGTAATTTTTTATTCTTTAATAGTAAAAAATATACATATATAAGGAATAAAATCAGTTTAACTTTGCTCAGTGAGAATGATATTCAATTATAGCTGAGTGCTTTCGGGGCTCAATGTCTCATCGTCAGAGCCCAGGAATCTTTAAGACGAGTCTTGTAATGGACTATTCGAGTCCACTTCTAAACTCTAGATTCCTGGGCTCTGAGGATGAGACAATGTCTCCCAATAGCAATCGACTTTAATTAAATATCACTCTTACCAAGTAAAGTTAAACAGTTTTTAAATTGTGGTATGTAATCCCACATTAAATTTTATACTAGAATTGCAAAGGGAGCGAGAAAAAAAAATAGGAGACACGGGTTCGATTCCCAGCTGAGGTAGTAAGATTTTTGTTTCTGTTTCCCTTTGCATTTTTTAAATAAAATTTAACAGTTTATACCTTATAATTTTAAAGCTTTGCCCCAGTTCATTGAAAAAAAAAAATTTTTAATCTTTAAGAATGCAATTTCAAGTGTTTTGCAGGACCTCTTATTTATGTTTCTGTTCTATAACATGTTCACAAGAAACACTAATTAAGGAAGAAACTTACGAATGTAACTATGAACTATGGGTGTTTTTCCCTTTCTACCTTCACAGCCAGATTAGAACAAACTTCAGCAGTGAAACCTTTTACCATTCTCTCTGGCTTGTAAATTAAATTTTCTCATTAATTCCTAGAAGGAAATTTGGGAAATCGTTAGACTATGCAGCTCCTGCGTATAGAACTTTTTAAAATGATTGTTGTATTTAACTAGAGAACCTATTGAATGGTACACCAGGGATTATAGTAATTATGCAAGGATAACCCAAACCATCACAGATTGCAGATTTGTTATGTTTTGCAATTAATTAAAATTACAATTTTCAAAATGGTTGCCGAATACTGTTTGAAAAATGTACATATTTTTAGCTGTTCCAATAATCCTCAGGCTCTATGGGACATTGTGGAGCAAACTCTTGTAAGGAGTGTAAAACCAGGTCACATTGGATTGATGAATATTATGAAAAGTGACGGACTTGAAGAACATTGTCTACCAAGCTACAGTGCAGAAGAGAAGCCAAAGTGGCATAGTGCAAAAGGAGAAGGGAGAAAATATCTGATGCATCGGAGCTGTTCCCACCAAGCCCAAACTTACCATATTCACAACGCAGTGAGTGACCAAAAACTATATGCCAATTACCGGGCAGGTTAATGAGCTCCGTAGAGCCATATTCTCAGATCTGGAATGCATCCCGTCGGCCACGCCCTCTGGCCCCAGGGGTCATCAGACTTCAAGCGCACAGTAATATGTTTACAAGAGACACTTCTGAAACCCGGAAGATTTATTTCATTTCGAACTTTTGAAACAATCAGGTCATTTTACCTACGAAGGCACGCTCTCTCTTAAACAGACTTATAAGCAAGAAAAGCTTATGGGAAATTGATGGCATTTGTCATGCATGACAGCTCCATGAACAGTTCCATTTAAACTGAATGTTAAATGAGAATCGTTTAGAGGAAATTGATTGTTTTCGTCACATTTCACAGCTCTATGACGTCATGTTCTCCTTTCATAAGGAGGTAGCAAAAAACATATAGCTTATATAATAATACCACTCAATATCTTCTCCCCGGCAGAGCCTTGTACCTAGAGGAACGCAACTACCTATATCAACAACTCCAATACCTTTTGCTCTTCTTGGTGGGTACAATGCTTGTAATGAATTTATCACATGTGCTAGAGAGTCTTATAAACTGTACAACAATATTAAACCTTCTTAATGCTATCTTATTTACCCGTATCTGTCCTCGACAGCACACTTTTCCCAACATACTCACTTAGTATCTCTGTAAGACCTGATTCCCCGTCCGACTATCCCTTCTGTACAGAATCCCTCTTACACTTAAACCGTCTCGTTGGCAACACAAATAAGCTGATTGGTGCCCATAGCAGGTGTATTTCTCTCTGGCAAAATGAAACCGCCACATTCTCTAGTCTTATTTCTTCTGGGACTGCATGGCCTGAGACAGGACAAGCCCCCTCCATTGAAGAGGTCCAGAAATTATGCAAGGATATATAATCCGGATATTTCTAATCCGATGATGGTGACATATGTATTTGTAGGTTCAACAATTTTTGAAAAAAAAAAAAAAAAGAAACCAAATCCGGTATTTGATATTCTTTCCGCTATTCTTAGAAAGAATTACGTAGTTCTGAAATGCAATCGTAAATGGTTTTTTACCAAAACAATTGATATTTGTTTTTGTTTTTTGGGATCATGGAAAGAGGTTCACATGATATGTCCAGTGCAATAATGGACGTTTGCTTAACCAAGAGGATCCTTTTAGGTCTCACAAGTTTGGTCCTGCGAGTTCAAATCCCATCCTGAGCTGGCTTTTGCAAAGAAATAAAAGTTTCCTAGGGTTTTTAAAGTAGGGTGGGAGAAAGGAGGTTAAGAGAAAGACTAAAATAGAAGAAGAAGAACAAAGAAGCCTTTATTTACCTCTAAGCTAGGTTCTTCCTGTTGAGCTTATAGGCTACCTACCTCATGAATTTCATTATCTGAGAGGGTTTGGCCTTAAATATGCACATTTTAAATATTAATTGCTTATGCACTAATTTAAACAAAATAATTAATGAATGTTAATACATATTATTAAAACATACATTAACCTGTATTATAATTCATATACAATAGTTTTTTTTTATTAATTAGTAAAAATTTAGAACAAAACTATGTAATTTAATTTAATCCATTAATATTATTTTAACAATTTAATCGGAGAACAATCACGCTCCTATATAAACCCACTCATACATCCCCATGGGATACTAAAATATATAATTGTAAAATCTTCGTTGTTATTTAAATCACGTAAAAGTTTTTTAACAATTTTCAGTGCAAGGAAACAGAATAAAAAATTAACTGTCCCGTCCAGGACTCGAACCTGGATTTCCTGCTATCCGGGCCTGTGCATTTTCCATTTATGCTACCCAGACAAGTTTGATAAGTTATTAAATTCCCCGCACTAGTGTCGAGAGTCTAACATAGAGAATGGACCGGCCCGGATAGCAAGAAATCCAGGTTCGAGTCCTGGCTGGGACAGTTAGATTTTTATTCTGTTCCCTTGCACCAAAAATTATTAAAATTTACATAGGATTAAATGCCACAAAAAAATATTATTTATAAAGTTAAAGTTTTTATATTTTATAGAAAATATTAGGCAGATGTAAATATAACACAATGTAAAAATATAATAAAATGTAATTTTCTATTTGTTCTATAACATTTTTACAAAAAAAACGCTTGTTAAGGCGAAATTTATGAAAGTAATTCATCCTCCCAGCTTTAAGCTAAACTTAGTAGTTATACATTGTAGGCTCATTGTTCTTTCCGGATCTTAAATTAAATTTTGCCATATGCTCTTATTAATACACATTTCTTGTAAGGAAACATGGGAAATATACTTAGATTACGCAGCTGTTGCGTGCCGGACTTTTTCTTCAGACGTGTCTGGTTACTTTCTGTTATGCGAACAGTTTGAGGAAATCTTCTGCTGGAACGCTCCTTGACCTCCGACACTTGTGTCTGGCTGGGAAAGAGCGAGAAGGCGAAGGAAACTCTACAGGAACAAACAGAAATATACCTTGCGTTTTCTAAATTAGTCGAAGAATGGCGAGGTCGCTCCTCTCTCGGAGGGCGTGGCAGTGCGTGGGGGGGGGGGGGCAGAGGGGCAGGTCGGGTCAAGGTCTGTTTGGTCAGCTGTTGAAGGGCCTTCGGGAGGACCATACCTGCCTACTGTGGCAGAGGGCACAGACAGGGGAAGTCTGACCTGCTGAAGTCACACAAACCCCCCCCACACGTAGGAGCTACGCAAACTAGCAGATTTCCCGTGTTCCATTGAAGAACACAAATGAAAAGTAAGTGACGAAAACTTACCTATCGAACCCAGGGAAGACTAAAAGTTAATATCGACCAAGCTGTCTTTGGAGCAGACTATGTAAAGTTGAAAAGGAAGAACGTTTAACCTTAAAACTATATATATATATTCCTAAATATCTAAATTTGTAAAATTTTAAACCTATTTTATTTTAATAATAGTTCATATCAATAATAACAACTAAAATATAGACAATAGCTAAATTTTGTCTCTTTTTAGGCTCCCTTCTCTTTCTGAACCCTTTTCAAAAATAAAAAATAAATAAAAAATTAACTCCTTATATCGGATAGAAGAATGAGCGTAAAAGGCAAGCCCATAGGTATGGCTCTAGACCAGCCGAGAAGAAAGATTGGGGGTCCTCAACCATCATAGTCCTCAACCATCATAGCTAAAACCATAAATAGCTTCCCTAACAAACGATTCTCTTAAGAAAAAAAAAATGATAAGTTAGAAAATTAAATTTTACACCTATTATATTCTGTAAACTTTTTCGTAACGCAAATAATAATGTAGATGATTTTTGTTGGGGTTCGGTCAAGGTAGATCCGAAAAAATACAAATTTAAAAAAAATGTGTATTTTTGAAATTATCACCCAATGTTTCGGCTTACATTGTAAGCGATCTTTAGGGCTGT
>KZ808170.1:59405-84964 GCA_000696205.2 Oncopeltus fasciatus | reverse complement strand
TATATATATATAGTCTACATACGCACGTGCAAAATCGTAAATATTTTAGTAGTTTTTTGCGATAATAAATCAATCAAAAGTCTGGCAAACATACTCGAAATTCTATAAATATTAATTTAAAATGCTCCAAATGACACTTCAATATTTTATTTTCTTATATATAAAAAAAAAGAAGAAAGCCTGATACTTAAGGGCAGTATAGCCTAAGCAGATTTCCATTATCTAATTAAATTTTAACATAAATAGTGGTAAAATAAATTAATTTTATACCACGAACCAGAGAGGGGGATGAGGATGTTGTACAAAGAAAAAAAGTACTTTTTTAAACACACCTCTACTAAAGAAACTCTGCTAAAATCAATTTGGAGGTAACTTGTTGACTGTTGAATTTTATGAAGGGAGGATTTTCAGGAATCCGGTCTTGATACAGTTATCATCAATTATTTAATTCTTAATTAATAATTAAAAACGTTTTTGTTTACAATTCATTTTTTAATTCTTTAGCTATCCAAACCGAATTCCTGACAATACCATAAAGCTGTTTCACCAAATCTTGGACTACACATTTCAATTACGACAAAAAGTGTACCACGGAAACGTAGCTATTATTAGTTCTGGAGAGGTAGTTGGCGAACGACTTGCTGGAATAAGCCAGTGTTGGTAACAATTTGGTAACGGACAGAAAGGCCTTATGGTGGCTCTAGAAATATGAGTCCGGCCAATTGATTTGTCCAGAAAATATTGATCGTGGGCCGTTATTGGTGTGATAAATCTTCATTAGTAACTGGGAAATAATATACAAAGATACTGCCACATTCCTAGTTCTTACCTTAGATCCTCACCTTAACTGGGCTGCACACCTTAAGAAACTTAAAGCGAAATTACTTAAATCCTCTAACATATTGAAGATGATCTCAAATACATCATGGGGCGCTGATCGCTCATGCATGCTTCTCCTTTATAGGAGCTTGATACGGTCTATGGTAAATTGGACTACGGTTGCATTGCTTACGGCTCAGCTTCACCTAGAACAATGTCCATGCTAGAAAGCATTCACCACGGCGGCATACGCTTAGCACTGGGTGCTTTTAGAAGTAGTTCGGCGCTTAGCCTGCTGGCAGAATCTGGAGACCAACCCTTCTCAGCTTCTATCTTAACCTCACCCTCTCATCCCCTAAAGCCAAGTCTAACAGTATCGGAAATTCACCCATTTTGCATTGGTTCATCATCTTTTACAAGGAGAGCTCATGACCTCATTGGAAAATATGACATACAAATTCCACAGATTATTCCTCAGTCAGTCTCTCCAAAACCACCTTCGTCTCTCAAGCCTGTACATATTAACCTAACTCTCACCAAGTACATGAAAAAGGATACCATCCCTATCATATTTCAGAATAACTATAAAAAGCTTGTCCCAGATAAAAAATCTTACATAAGCATTTATACAGACGGCTCAAAAAACTCTGAAGGAGTTGGATCAGCTTTCTTAATAGATGGCAGATGCTTAATGTTTTCTTTGCCGCAGATGTCAAGCTCATTCACCGCAGAATTACTCGCAATAAACAAAGCCTTAAATATTGAATTGCCTTTATCAAAAAACATTTCTGTATTTACCGACTCCTTATCTGCCTTTTTAGCTTTACAAAGCCCTTTCACCAACCAAAATTTCACAATAGACACTCTAATTGCAATAGATTACCTCAAGGAGAAAGATAGCAAAGTGACACTTAAATGGATACCTAGTCACCGCGGAATTTCAGGATATGAAAATGCGGACGTACTAGCAAAGAAAGCGACAAAATATGGTGAGAGGTACTTTGCGCAAAAGTCACCTTGAATGGTGTAAAAACGCAAATTAAAAAATTAGTACTCAATAAGTGGGAAAATATATGGTGGTCAACTAGAGACAATAAGTTACGCGAGATAAAATCTACTCCGAGGGTATGGTCCAGTTCCGTGTCAACTGACCGTAAGAGAGAATTGGTATTAGCCAGACACACAAGACTTACTCATGGCTAAGGATAACCTACCCAGTTGTGAGGTCTCTGGACAACTTCTTACCATCAAACATATATTTACAGAGTGCCTAAAATATAAAGAAACAAGGCAAAAATATGACTTAAATGGGACTCTAGACGAAATTCTATTGGATGACGATAAAGTCATCGACTCTGTAATGAACTTTCTGAAAGAGGGCAGGCTATTAAATCTTATCTAGATACATTTTCAGTATGCTTCTTTTCCATTCTCTCTCGATTTTTTCTTTCATATAAATTTCATAGTTTCCAAGTACAAAGAAATCACTATGTCCATCCACATAATAACTATTCGCATTAACAATTCATTATACCTAACCATGACCTATTGCTAAGAAATTCTTCCTCTTGAAAATATCTTCCCACTTCTAAAAAATATCTCCCTGGCGTTAATGACCAAAGGTTGACAAGTCATTAAGAACATAAATAAATAAATGAAACAGATGGTATAGAAAATCCTTTATTAAAAAATACATTTTAAATTTGTGTTTTTTGGATCTACCTTGACCGAACCCCAACTAAAATCATCTACTTATATAAGTGAATGTTTGCTGAACGTTTCCATATTTCACTTTTCCTGTGGCCACTCGACGGGAAGAAGGATGTGGGAGGATCTTCCCCTGATTGAGGAAATCTCTGCCACCCTGCGAGTGGGGGGTGTGTCATTAATTGCNAAATCAAGAGATCTTTTTCAATTCAATTATGTAAATATTGTATTTAAAAAAATATCTATATTAATAAGTATATTTGTCTGTATGCGCTAACCAAATAAAGCATTTATGTATTGACCAAAATCAGCGTAAAATCTAATTCAAAGACATTTATAATCTATTATCTAACACATGTTAAGTAACATATTAAAAAATGTAATTTCGTGTGCTGAATGAGCCTTATTTTTTTTAAGATAATTTAAACTATATTCTGTATTTAGGCTTTTTATCTTAAAATTATTGATGGAGTTCATTTTTTATTGTGAGATAAGTGAAAGGGAGACTAGAATTTATAATTTTCATTTCTTCGTTTTTATTTAAATTTGAAATAGTTTGTATAATAGGTTTTATGTAATTTTGTAAATTTTATTGCTTTTAACATTTTTCTGAAAGACGGTTGCCTTTTAAGGAAGACGCTTGCTTATATATGCCAATATAACTACCCTGGCTGAGTACTTCCCCCACCCTTCATTCTAGAGTCTGGTTCAGTCACTTACCCTTCAGCTCTCATTGATCACTAAGGCTTGTAATATATAATTCGTCATTAAAGAAACATTGAAAATAAGCTTGATGAAGAAGCTGCCCAATGGCAGTACTCCTAAATCACTATTTACAATATTTACAGTGGTTTGTTTTATTTCAAATTACTATTATGAAGTGTTGGCAATGAGAAGGTCACGGGGCCATTTCCAATTCAGGCGGCATGGTGGATTATCAGGATGGGTAATACTGGATAGAGTTTGGGCTAAAGGATTGGGATGCATGGAAAGGTCAGAGTGGAATTGATTAAGACGGGTTGTGATGTCGTCATTAACTAAAGGGATTTCAAAGTCATTCTTGAGTAAGAAGTTTGTGACATAACAGGGTGCATCAACTAGGGTTCTTAGTATTTGGATTGGAAGGACTGTATTCTTTGGATGTTGGATGGTTTAGCAGTTCCCCACAGTTCGTCTCCATATGTCCAGATAGGTCTCAGTAAAGTCTTATAAATGGTAAGTTTGTTGGTCACAGTTAAAGTTGACTTGCGGCTTAATAGCTTGTAAAGTTGTACAAATTATATATTTAGTTCCTGTCTTTTGATTTTTATGTGTGTTGTATGTTATCACTCATATTAGGAATTTAATCTACTAATCTAACACTGAACATCATACTTCAATAACAAGTTCGGGGAGTCAAAACAGTCCAAGAGGACCAAATTGAACTACTAAGGCTCTGGTCCTGTTCCGGCCCTTGGCAGGCTTTCATTTAAAGTCTGACCGGTGTAATGACGTTAGAACAGGGTGGTTACTTTTAGATATGTTATACTTGAGGATACTGGCGGTTGTATAAGAGGTGAAAAAATTCTCAAACCCCTCATTTTATTGTAGTAAATCACATAAGTGAAGATGTGGATATGACATTCAAGTTCAGCGTCTAATTCATAATTCATTTCCAGTGTACGTGTGTGTTTTTATATATATCTTCGATTATCTACCGATAGTGACGAATAATTGATTCCATCAGCCAATAAGGATCAAAGCCGACTATGTATCGGCCATCCATGAACCCTCGGAGCTGGTCTGAATTTCCGGTTTACATCCAGAGAGAGAGAGAGGATGGTGGATACTGCCTCTCGCGCCTTCGGAGGCCTTGGACATCAGCTGATAGGGCCGCCCCGAAATACACCCTGGGGGTGGTGGTGGGGCGTACCTCGCTAGCGAAATAGGCGCGTGCACGACGTCACAGGCCACGAGTGGCTGCCGTGAGAGGAGGCCGGCCCTCGGCACGAGGTTATCGGCCAACGCCCGTCTGTCGCCAACTCCCTCCCGGTGGGGGGCTAGGCAGCACGGCTCTCGCCAACCACTTCACCCCTCTCTACGTAAACAAGAAACCTCCCCTCCCCCATCCACCCTTATATATATGATACTCCTAGTTTTCTTTAAGTATCAAAATATTTACAATAACTTATATTCCAACAATTTTTAGTGCAAGGGAACAGAATAAAAAATCTAACTGTCCCACTCGAACCTGGATCTCGGCCCGGATAGTAGGGGATCAGTTAGATTTTTATTCGGTTCCCTTGCACTAAAAATTAGCAAAATTTCCGTGGGATTATATACCACAAAAAAATAATATTAATTAAATTATATTCCATATCCATGAGATCACAATGACAATTCTTCTTTGTTCTCATTTACAATCGATTTCAAATTCACCATAGGACATTGTAAGTGAAGATATTTCAATGTTTCTATATAAATATTAATCTATTGAAATTTGGAATGAATATAATGCATTTTATAAATGCTTTTGAGGGGCGCCAGGGTAGCTCAGGGGATCCGTACGGGTCTCTCAATCCTGACGCCGCGGGTTCAAATCCCGCCCAGGTCAATCTTTTATTTATAATATAGAAGCTTGTCCTGAGCCATGGGTGTTTAGAATGGGGTGGCAACCTGTAGATAGCCCCTCCCTCCAATGACCCTTAGTGGTTGCAAGGGAGGCTAACCCAGCAAAAAAAAATCATATGTAAATTAATCAGGTGTATGCGTTTCATTATATTTTCTCATAACACGAACCCCCTTAAATATATGTGTATAAATTATAAAAACTGAAGCATAACAATCCACTCACTTAAATATAAATTTAAATGGTCGGATAATAGAAATTTAAAAGAGCNAAAAAAAAAAAATTGCAATGAATAAAAATTTTTGGGGAGACTTCTCGTCCTTCGTCAGAGAGGAGTGAAGATAGTCTGTTCTTATTTATTATATATATCACCCAAATTTTTTCAATTTTAATAGGTCTATGTCATCAAATTACAAGATGTTAATTACAGAATGTAATAAATAAAAGTTTATTAATTTAAAAAAAGTTAGCCTCTCTTTCAACCACTTAGGGTCGTGGAGAGAGGGGCTATCTACAGATAACCACCCCATTCTAAATATCAATGCCTTAGGACAAGCTTTTATTTATAGATAAAAGCTTGCCCAAAACGGTATGTGAACTCGCAGCGTCAGGTTTGCGAGACCCGAACAGATCCCCTGTATAGGAACGTGATCCATAAACCCTTTAGGGATTAAATTAATGGTTGGAAGATATAATTGCACTAGGAGGTCTGGGGTTGGTGTCATTTTGCCAAACGCATTGACATGGCATATGATCTTCCCTTAGTTACCATTATTGGGTATTTGATAAAGAGTGGTTTGCGAGTTGGCTAGGGCGGGAAACTATATAAACAGAAGTAATTAACGTGTGTACCCTATATTATTTGATTCACCGTTAACATGCTGTTGTAAAATAATTTTAAAAAATACAAAAAGTCCAAACTGATTTTCATTATATATTAAATTATCTGATAAAGTACCGAATTAAATATGTGTCATCAGATGACTCTTAAGTAGTTAAAATTTAAAATAGGAACTATTTTGAGATGACTGCACTTTTCGGAACAAAATAAAATTCGAGTTCTATAACTTTTAGCCGTAAAATACCAGTAAGAAAATAAAGTTGTTCGCGTTGAAGAAACTCTTGAAGCATTATTGCAGATCTTCACCTATCCTGCGTAAGCTAAAATATGTTCTGTTTAACGGTACGTTTGTCTGTACGCATTTTAGTGTTAACAATTTATTTTTATTTTCTACAAGAATCGGTGGAAAATTAAAAATATACATTTTTGAGTGGTCGCTTCATGGTTTCACTTTGATTGGTCTCTTTGAGGTGTAGATGCTTCAGGAATACTCAAATGATGACATTTCCCTGCAATTGGTTATGGTGGATAGTTAAATAACCCTCCACATCGGTGCTCATCAGCGTTACCCTCTGATTAATCCTCTGTGACTAATCCTCCACTCCCTGGATTCCTGTCGGAGTTATTGCGCAGGAAATCCAGAGATATAGAAGGAATATGAAGGACATAATTTTCTTGAGTCATCCGAGGAAGAAAGGTCTAAAGAGCGATTTAATGTCAGCTGACTTGTAAGTGGAGAGAGAGAGAGAGAGAGAGAGAGAGAGAGAGAGAGAGAGAGAGAGAGAAGAGAGAGAATATTCCCGCTCGCCAGAAGAAAGTTGGCAATCAGGAAATCGAACTCCGCGTAATGTAATCATTTGTCTTTCCTGATTATCTACAAGGCTCTTGGAACTCAAGACTTTAAAAAAATGTCTTTACTTCACCGATACAAAAAAGAAGAAACAATTATACATAATTATCTGTAAGCACTCTAGCTTCAACAATTTTAAAAGTAAATGAACCAAATTCGTACGAAAAATAATCAAATAATAGTCGGTGTCATCATTATTTTCATAAGGGGTAAGGAATCAATGTTAGAATAGGAGGTTCTAATTTTGTTATCAGTCCTGTTCTAAAGCATCAGTAAAATCTAGAGTAAGTGTATGTAGCAGGCCATTGGCTGTACTCGAGTCTCCAGTACGAGCGAAATTTTGCTCGTGGAAAAGCGAAAACACCTGGAGACATTTAAGAATGCCACACTTACAATGCAAGAGAGATTGGAGCATGTTGGTCTTAACTGATGCCTGCCCTTCAATTCGGAAGATTCACAGCACTGTGTGCATTTGTACATTGCATGAAAGGAATGTATTTTTTCCCCTTTTTACAACTAGTTAGGGAAGATATTAAGGGAAATGTCTGGAGTGGTTAAGATTTCTCCCAATTCCCCCCAACTAGCCCTAAGTAATCTCACATTTTATAATCAATGCTCTCATTGGCTTGTAATAACAAATACATAATTTAGTCCTATTTGCACCTATCTCTACTGAAACATGGGAAATATGCTTAGATTATGGATTTTTTATTGTTTATTATTTACACCATCAGTTGATGGTACCACATGTTGTGGATTAATATTTTAAGACAAAAAAATAAAAATAAAATTATGGACTTTTATTGTTTTAAAAAATTTCAGTCACGCAGGAGATATTAAACACATTCATAAAATGAGCCATGTGAGGAAGGATCTGAACCCGTCTGAGGACCTCATAAGCAAACCCCTTGGTGTGGGTGGGGGAAAGTGCTCAACTCTCCCTCTTCATTCTTAAATATCTCCCTTACTGTGCGCCTTTTGTAAGAACTTTTATAGAACATTAATATCAAAAATTCAACAAAGTTTGACAAATGAATATTTGGAGGATTAAATTATTAAGTAAGTAACGATAACCTATGACTTTAACAGTTGTCAAACTCGAGACTTTGCCTCCGAACACATGACAAAAGTGTTAAAATGTACTTTTAGTCATGAATATTCTATCCCAGAGAAGAAAACTCTCTCCCTCCATCACTTCTATTCGCCTGAAGAAATCCTGAAATTTAGGCCGAAACATTAGCAATAATAAAAACTTTTTTATGAGTACGTAAATGTTATTTTGTTGGTGTTCGGTCAAGGTTGATATTCCAAAAAATACATTTTAATAAATGTGTATTACATACACATGAAGGCGAAAGGGGACGTAGTGTCACCTGGATCACATGTTCATGACTGAAGCAACCTTGACCAAACCCCAACAAAAAAGAAGATCTACTCATAATCTCTATGGTCAAAACTCTTCATTGAAAAACTTTTTTCTTTAGAAAATTTGTTTTTTACAATCATATATATTTTTATTTAAATTTGTTCGCAAATTTATACAATATTGGAACCGAATTCGGCATTTTCATGTGGTTTTTTTTTTTTTTTTGCAAACCGTTAGATGAGGTCATTAATAACTGAAAGTTGGGGCGTGAGGTTTAGAGGGAGACAAATTTAAAATCTGAATATTTTTCAGAAAACTAAACAATGTATTAAGCAAAATAGGTGTAAAATGTCATTTTAATGCATTTATATTCTATAGTGTTTTAAAAACTCCTTTATTACGAAGAATATTTAAGACAGTAGCTTAAAGTATTTGGCGATCCCTCCTAATTTATAGATATAGGAATTGAGATCTGTGTTAAGGCTTGGTTGAATTTATTTTTGATTGAAATCGAATATTGAAAATGAGAGGTACAAATGGAGACCAAAAAATATAATCTTCATATATTTGCAATTGTATTTGAACTAAGAAAAACTTCATGAAGCATAATAAGAGTAAAATATAATTTACTAAAGTTTATGTTCTATAACAATCAAAATTGTTACTTATTATCTATAATTATTTATTTATTATTTTATTGTTTATGTGTGTATATGTGTGCATATATGTATACGCACACAAGTTGTTGTCTACTTGTCTCCTGCGAGAACGGATATGTGAGATGTGGGCGTAATAATCTTAGAGTTGATCGCCCCTAAACCCGATCCTACCTACCTACCTGTTCTATAACAATTTTAACCCCTTTTACTGATACATTAACGAATACAGTTAGGAGTGTTAGATTGGTGTGCGGACCCGGAAGTCATACATTTTATGCTAATTGTTGTAAATTAAATTTTGTCATTAATTATTATTAATCCTGATGGATATAAATTTAAATATTATTTTTATTCATTTCATTGTTGATACAATGAACCATTGAAAATCCACTAAAATACGCAGCTCCTTCGTGATGGAAATTTCTAAATATTAAGTATTCAGTTTTGGAAATAAACTATTGGATCGCCTTAATTATCAATAATTAATTTATTTTTGTATAACTTTTTATCATTTATTTTGGTATTTGTCCTCCACAATGATTGTATAAAAAATTACATTTAAATGTTAGATTACAACAAGAAGTTAATTCCTGTTAAATCTATTAAGCTCCGCTCCGAGATAATATAAATGTTAATATTATTCAAATTAGAATACATTACAATAAATAAATAATATAACACTTTACCATTTGGAGTAATGTCAAAGTTCGCGGTTGAGCCTTTGCTGTAACCGTGTTCGTTACGCAAGAAAATCCTTATCACTTGGAAAACCGACATTACATATTGAAGGAAGATAACGAAATGTAACTAGATATGGAGGTTCCATGCCTGGAATCTTCCAGTAGCTAATGAGCCGGAATTATATGTGAAACTAGTTTTTTTTTAAGTTTAATTATATTGCTACTAAATACAGTCACGCAAAAGCTGCTTAAATTAAGCATATTTCCCTTGTTTCGTCAAAAATGTATCTAAACAAGAGAAAATAAAGAAATTTAATTCACAAACCGGAGAGGACAATCAGCATAAAAAGAATGAACAATAAAATTAGTAGAGAATTTGTTGGAGTTCGGTCAAGGTTGATCCCAAAAAATACAATTTAAAAATGTGTATTTTTTATTACCTGTAAACGTTTCGGCTTACATATTTTTTTTTACATATATCAGATAAAAAGAATATAGGTTTAAAGGAAAGCTATAATTTATAATATTGATATCTTTGTTTTTATGTTAGTTACGGATCAGTTTTTAGAAAATAATATAGATTTTTCCGCTAAAAATATAATAGAAATAGAATTTTCTAACTTATATATATTATAAAATTTTTACGAAAAATTTTTAAGGAAGATATTTACATAAATAACAAATTTAGATGAGTACTTCCCCCACTTTTCATCCCGGGCAAGCATAGGGTGGGGTTTACTTGTATTTCATTTTACACTCATTATTCTTTCCGCCTTATAAGGAAAAATTAATTTATCTCTCTCACTAATGGCCATCTTTGAACATGAAACATTTGAAATCTACTTACACTAAGTAAGGCACCTGCCTTACTGACCTCTCAGTAATATTTTGGACAACCAATTTCAGTAATCGATATCTTTTAAAAAAATATTTTCTGTAACCTATATATTCTTATTCTACAAATTAACAATTGTGTTAATATAATAATTTGTGGAAGTTAAGAAATCTTGGAATATTATAATGTTATATACCCAATATATGTAAATAGAAATTCACAAAATATTACTACGATTTACGAAATTCGTTTTTGATTTTGAAATAAAAAATCCAAATTTTCATTAATGATAAGTGGAAAGTCTGCTAATTTTACGCTGTCCCTGCATGGCGGACTTATTTAAAAGTTAGATTCCTACCAACTGATTTCAGTAATGAAGATATTATATTACAGCCAGAGTAGTACTATTTTTCTTTCTTTAACATATTTTTCAGTCGAAAGTGAATTCTCTTTACCAATTGTCAGAAATTTACTTGTTAACAAAAGTATCATTATTTATTTTTATTGTTATAATAAAAGTGGTTTATACCATTTTCTTTTATTAAAGAAAAGCTAACGTTTTCTTTTTTTGTATTCTTATGGCTATGACTAGTTTGAACCATTTAGTCTGTTATATTTTCCGCAGATTGTAATTCAAGCAAATGTATCAATGTATTTTGAAAACTTTCAAAAGGTAGATAGTTGGATGGTTAGATGTTTTTATTCGAATTATTTACAGATACAGAGACATATAATGGAACAATAATAAAATATTAGGCTTGGCTTTTATAAGCAGTCAGTCCAAGTTTGCCGTGACAACAGGTTTAACAGACAAGTATTATCTTAATAAATTAAAGTAAAAAAACCTATAATTACAACAATAATTACTTTAAATAACAGCATTAGTATCTTATATTATTTAATTCATAAATTAATAGCGTTAACATATCAGTGTATAGATGATCATTTACACATATGTACACATCCACATGTACATGACTCTCTCCCACTCACACTCTTATATATTCACGTAACTCATGACTAATGACTCACGTCTATTACATACCAAGCTATATAACACATACACAAAAAGTACCTTTAATAGGAGTATATATCACATAAATGTAACGAGAGATATAAACTACTATTGTCTAAAAACTTCTAATGTAACTAACATTTGTATTTTTAAAAAACACTAAATTTTCAAAAATTAACTTATGTAATATATGATGTATACTTAATAGCTAAAGATGCTGATAAAGATAAACACCTTCAAAATGTATGTGTATTGCATTTTTTCCCCCTGCATTTTAATGGAAACAAATGTCGTTGGAAACGGAATAATTCAGGCCGGGAGCAATTCAAACAGTGCTATCACGTCGTTTGTTAATCAGCGCAGGTTTGTTACTCAGGTGTTGATCAAGCAACTGTTCCAACTGTTACTCACCAATCACCAGTCAGAAGGTTGTCCTCCATCTTATGGAATTAAAGCTTATATCGTCACCAGCCTTCCTACTCTACACAAATATAACTGTTGTAATGCCTTTCGAAAAGAAAATACGGGGCAAAAAACTGGAAATCTATGAAAAATACTTTGTAGACCTTTTTAAAAACATCTAGCTATTCAGTCAAGCTATTCACGTTTGTACCATTTAAAGAATTTCAAAAGACCTAGTTTTTTTTTTTTTTTTTAATTTTAAATGTCTGAAATCGGTTGAAGAGGGAGAAAGGTTAAGAAGAAGATCAAAATTACAAATCTTAATATCTTCGTTATAAATGGCGTTACAAAAAAAAAAAAAGTGTATAAACTAAATAAATGTAAAACGTAATTTTAAAACATTTATATCCTATAATATTCGTCAACGAAACGTATATTAATAAATATATTTAAGAATTTCAATTTTGTGTGATGTTCCAGCATTTTTATTTAAATAGATTTATTTATTGATTCGATAAATTCTAGGTATGTAGGCATGTTAAGAGGGCCAAAACTTGTAAATGTAATATCTTCTTTGATATTTAAATTACAAAATAGTTAAGAAACTTAAAAGGAGTAGAATGTAGTTTTTGTCCCGTACTTTTTTTTTTTTTTCAAAAAAAAAAAAAAAAAAAAAAAAAAAAAAAAGATTATAAAAAGCATTAACACAAACAGAACAGAAAAAAAAGTAGAAGCAACTGCAAAATCTAATTTCTTCGATGCGAAGAGAGATATTGTACATTATTATTTTATTTGTACATATGTATTATATATTTTGAGAGCACAATGCAAGATGCACGCTGNTCCTATATATATGTATGTATGTATATATAGAGTCACAAGTTCTTCAGTGTCTCACACTGTCAGAATTTCTTCACATTTCACCAACGAAGGGCGAGAGACCCCCTCCTTGTGGTTTTTTTCTTTTTGTGTGTGCACTTCACTCTCTATCCCACCTGTTCTTGATTGCTTTATATATATATAAGTAACTTCCGTTATTTTTTCTCATTTTTCAAAGTAAATGTATTTATATGTATTTCAAATTCAGTTATTTATGTATAATTTTAACCTATGATATTTTTCCATTCTTCTGGTGAAGCCAATTTTCACTTACTGGAGCAGGTTAGCAGCGGAAATGGTGTTGGGCTTCTTTAAATATCCAGTTTTATGTCAATTGTTCGAAATATTTAACTTTTTTTTTTTTTTACATTTTTAATAAGAAATCTTAATTAAATTTGCTTTCATATCTATTTCTCTATAAACAATATTATATTTCATAGAAGATATAATCTCGAAGTTTTGTATACTAATAAATGACTTTTTCCTGACAAAATACTGAACGCATATCCCATTATACATGTTTTTATCGGTTCCGTTCTGCTACTTGTCATCTAATTTCTTACATAAGAAATCCGGCGACAAATACTCAATTTATCATTATTTATAATCTCACACCACAGGAGAGATTAGGAAAATTAAAGATGGCTTTAATCTGCCCTTGGCTGTTGCGTGACAATATCGAGGTTATTCTGGTAGATTCCGTTTTCTCTAATATACGGATTTTCAGTTTTTCAAACTTTGGGAGTGTACACAGTCCCCACTCCTTGAGAAATATATTTTTCTGGTTGAAGGGACTGATTACTGTATATGATCAAAAATAAATAGAATATATTAAAAAAATACATTTTTTAAATTTGTGTTTTTTTGGATCTACCTCGACCGAACCCCAACTAAAATCATCTTAGAATAGATAGAATATCATCCACAGAAGTCTGCTAAGTCAAAATTACAGTGAGAAATCGATGATATTTTCGGCATGGTCTATTTTCGTATTTATCCTTCCTATTTATTTCACATAACTTATACCTACATGAAGGGGAATTATATTTCTTTCTATATTTCTATTCAAATTTAATCAGAATCGTCTCCGAAAAAATTCCACAGAAATAAGAAAAAATGAAGGGATTCTGAAATCAACTTTTTCCCCAACTTACTCTGATTATACTAAAACGGATTTGCTGTTATGTTTTTATTTATTTTTATTTTTTTTATCGTGAAAACACTAAATTTGATAACATCTCACGGAATGAAGGATGTCGTTTCGAATTCGAAGATGAGGAGATTTGACAAAGCACATAAAAATATAAGTAAGAATAAGAAGAAAATAATCAAAATAATAAAACACATATAATTAATTAATTAGGCACTAAATATCAATCGCTTTATTTTTTGTGTTTGTTTAACATTTAGAGCTACACACTGAAAGCTAAACATGACAGAAATGCCTGGTAATGATGGAACTAGAAAATCCCTGCTTCCATATATATCAAAGTGGCCTCTTATACTGTATAGTAATATATTAATAAATATTAATTTTATTTGTGGTTTTTAAGCCCACGTAAATTTTAAACAATTAATGCAAGGGAATGGAATAAAAAATCTAACTGTCCCAGCGAGGGCTCGAACCTGGATCTCCTGCTAATCGGGCAAGCGCGTTATCCAATTACGCTACCGGGAGAGCCAGATAACTTATTAAATTTCCAGCCCTAGTGTCGAGAGTCTAACCTACGAGAAAGACGAAAAAATCGTCTTATGCTCGAAGAAGCTGACTTTGTCAAGCTATTTATCGACTCTCGTTATTTACTTTTTATTTTCATTAATAAATATTAATTTTATTTGTGGTTTTTAATCCCACGTAAATTTAAATCAATTAATGCAAGGGAATAGAATAAAAAATTTAGCTATACCAGCCAGGGCTCGAATCTGGATCTCCTGCTATCCGGGAGGAGGATTAATTAATTTTTAACTAATTAATTTTATGGAAATATAACTGATACATATAAACAAGCGAAATAGGGAGGTTCTGAGTTGGCCTGGCTCCCATTGCCAGTTCAGTGCCTCCAACAAGAAATACTCGCATATTTGATGAAATAATTTTTTAACTGATAGGAAATATTTTTCTCATATTTCCTTATGTCCCAATTTAATCCCCCCTTGCCTCATAAATATAGTTCAGTTTAAATAAATAAGAATTTAAAGCAACAGTACAAAACAGGCAGTTAGACACGTGCATATAGCTGAAGCCAAGAGATTACACACAATGTATAGAGGTCTCTGAACTAAGCGTGCCATCTTGATTGTAAACTACAGGCCAAAAATAAATGAGTAAATAAGTTTTTTTTTTTCTTTTTAAACTAGTACATGCGAATGTTGGCAAGGGCTTAACTTAAAGGAATATCCATTCACTGAAACGACATTTGAAAGATTTCTTCATTTCTTCTCCGACGTAAAAAATATGCTTCTATAAAATTATATGTGGGCTCTTTGACATTTTAATGTACAGCTATTTGATCATACTGTTATGGGCTACGGGCCAATAATAATTGAGCAAAGATAAATTTAAGTTAATTTATTATAACTAATAATCGTCGATGCGCAATATAAACAAAAACAACAACAAAAAACAAATAATTACACCTAACAATCGAACTTACTCCCCATAAATAACTAATAAACAAATAATTAGAAAATGAAAATTACTTACAACTAATTATAGATTTGTATAAATAAATTAAATGTTCTTATTTACAAAGAGGCCTAAAAGCGACTTTTTAATCACTGCCACTTATCATTTCACTGTTACTGGCACTGCAAAGGCTACGTGCGATCAACCCACACTCAGGGACACGCGGTCTAACGAGGAATCTGAGTAACACTAACTTAACACTTACAGGGAGGCCTTTGGCGGGCTGCTTTTATAACTTCGTGGAAAGAACAAGGCAGGTCTAGAAGAATCTAATAGCGATTTCTTTTCAAGTTAAAATCTACATTTTGTTCTCGAAATTTTTGTCGCGTCTTCATCTTTTGTACCACAAATAGTTTATTTTCAAATCAGCATCGTTTCAATTTTCCATTGAATATTATTATCAGTGGATTATTAAATATTAATATAGTTATTATTTGAGAAAGAAAATGAATGCTTTTAGAATTATTTGCAATTTAAAAAAAAAAAGATTTCCCTAGAAGGAATCAAGCTGTTCACATTTGTACACATATGTGACTCTTGAAAAATTTCAACATCATCATTACTACATACATACGATCCAACACCTACCACCTAAAGAAAATACATAGTCAAAAACTTCTTCCTGTGTAAATAATATATAGTTAGTGAGACATTTCTTATCAAGTCTGAGCTTTGAGTTTGATAATTTGTATTAACAACCTTTTGGAACAATTCTTAGATAAAACAAAACTTCTAAAATTTGTATATAAAAAAATTGAAAAGCTGAATAACAAACATCCTTGCCTATATCAACATCCTTCTTTAAGTGTTATTGAACCCAATTCTAATAATAGCATACAAATATTAACCTTTACTTTTACCTCTATTTTTTATTGTAATCAAGACAATAGAATCGCTCCACTCTCTTGTGAGTTGAAGTAAATAAAAATGATCAAAGCAGCTATGTAAAGCTTACTTGTAGAAATATTTTTCACTATTTAAAAGTATTTTCTAATTTCAATCAATCTCTGTTGGGTATCCTGGTTCCCATTCAGGATCCATGTTCCCAAAGTCCATGTTGCATTGGCTATTTATATAATTTACATGGATCTTTTTAGTGTAGATGTATATAGTAATTGGATTTTAAGTATTTAAGTTGAAAATAACTAAAGTGTATATAGTTTTAGCAAGTGAACTTAATTGAATATAAATTTTGTTCATAATACTTCCTCCTTGGTCATTTCGAAAAGTTAATTTGTCTGTGCTGTTTTCCATCTTGTGATGGTTCCTTCAGGGCTTAGTGCAAAATGATGTACATTCACCCCTGAAAACTCTACCACAAGATGTGCAAGAGCTTGACAAAGTTAAGTAACAGTGAAAACCAATAAGAATATAATTAAAGTGGTTTCTTCTTCTGTCAGTTCCTTCTCTTTTTGGCTGTTATATAAACCATTATTTCTCATTCATTCAGCTGACATGCCGATCAACAGGTTGATACTCCAACTTAAAAAGCTTAATGACTTCAAATCATTCCAGGACAGCTGAATTTTTTTGTAATCCTCTACCTTTAACTATATTATTTTTTTAAGAGTTGCTAAAGATGAAAAATATGAAAATAAAACAAAAAGAAACTTCGAACTATGTAAATAATTTATTTTTTTCTTATGACATTGTATTTCAACAGCCTTGAAGATAGCTTAAAATATAAGCCAAAACATTGGCAGATAATTAAAAAATACACATTTTTAAAAATTCTATTTTCTGGATCTACCTTGACCAAACCCCAACAAAAATATCACCCAAAGAAACTTAACTTTTAATAATAACACTTATTTGGCAAAACAAGATGAACACAACAAAAATGAGTATGTCCTTTTAGTTTTTCGTCATTTATGATCTGAATAAGAGAAGTATACTTTGAAAATATTCTTTGATATTTTTTTCCCCATCCCTTGGAGTTACATTCTCGATTGCATTCCTTATTAAAACTCCAATCTCTAATTTCAGCTAATAATAAGTCAACAGTTTCTTCAAAAGCAAAAATACCCAGAACTGGTTCAAAAAACCTATTTACATTCTTAAATCTTCCTTAATAATTTTTATGAAATTAATTTTTTTTTTTTTTTTTTTTTTTTTTATGGCATCTCAATACCGGATTACATTTGTTCCGTACATTACAATAAATAAATAATATAACACTTTACCATTTGGAGTAATGTCAAAGTTCGCGGTTGAGCCTTTGCTGTAACCGTGTTCGTTACGCAANAGGATTTAGAGATGAAAATAAATAAATAGAAAAAATGTACGCAGAACTTTAATGTCGGACAGGATATATAAGAATAGTTCCCCTTGGCATTTTAGTATATTTGGTATTACTAATAATAATGATTACTTAATTATAAATTTTACCTTTCTCAAAAGTACCCTTAACCCTCACCCATTTCAGTATCCACAAACACATTCATTCACAAAATTATTCCTTTAGTTCTCTTTATTTTATTTTGAATACTGCTCCACTTAAATACATATGTGTGTGTATGTATTTATTAATTATTTTTTTTGGTTGTAGTAAAAATAATAAATCAATTCTTATAAGAATCCAATTTTAAAGTGCTCCAGAAGTAATTAGAATTAATGAAGAAATTACTAACAAGAGTATTAAAAAGGTAAAAGGGAAAAATATTTAAAGGAGACATGATGTAAACTTTAATAAATTTTATTTTCAGAAAATTTTGATAGAAATTTAATTTTTCTGTGTAAGTATAACAAACAATAAAGAAATACAAAAATATAACAAAATTCATTAATGCTCTTTTTGGTGTGATTTTAGATAAGATAGAAGTCACCTTGAGCTATTTGAATTACAAGGTTTTTGGGTGAACTGTGAAATTATCTTTCCACAAACCACAGATAAATAATCAATCTAAAAACAATATAATAGAAATCTGTTTGTAAACATTTAAATAAATTAGCAAAAAAATATGTATTATTTACACAACAATCAAAAACTTAAACCAAATGACTGATTTTCCTACAAATAGGAATGCATATAAAAAAAACTTTGGCATTAACAAACAGTCAAAATATAATTATATACAAATATAACTAGAGGTAAATATTTACAATAAAATGGCACTATACAAATTTGAATTTTTACAAATATCACACAGTCTTCTTACCTCTAGGATAAAATTATGTACATATATAAAAAAATATACACATATATGTATTTAATAAAATTTACTTTGCCGATAAAAGAATATATTTTATTCAAAATTACCTCTAAATTTAAAAAAAGGTAAAAATCTCCCACCATAAATGATAATTAACAATAACGCAAAAATTATGATAAAACTTTTATACAATAAAAAATTAGTCTACAAAGACATATTTACTAAATTATGAAATTTTAGATTCAGTCTATTAATCAATATTTTAAATTTTAAAGATATTTATATAAAAACCTTTTTTCAAATTTTGAGGTACAAAAGAGTTTCAAAAAAAGAATATAACACAGAAGCATTAGAAGGAGGAGCTTAGATTGTTCATCTTTATTATTATTATTCATTTAATTTTCCTTCCTAACAAAGTATAAGAATAATTCTAATTGAAAAATAACAATTTTTATGTTTTTTGAAGTTCAGATGCTTAATTAAAGGTAACTTATATTTGATTACTCCCATAACTTTATTAGAAAGAAAAATTATGAACTTAATAGAGTTTACTATATTCTACATTATTTTTAAATCACTTTTTTTTATATTATGAAACTCCATTTACTATTAAAATTTTCCCTTACTAAAATGTACAACTCGAATGAAAAAAATTACTTTAAAATATTATTAGCAAGAAATGTTATTATATAAACAAATAATAATGGTTAATAATTCATAAAAACTGTTATAAGTTCAAATGAAGCAAAAATTAATTTTATTAGAAAATACATAATTATATTCCTTGTATAACATTTAACTTGTATAATATTTTTTATTTATGCTTTCCAATTAAAAGTGAAATTAAATTTAAAGGGAAAACTATGACTAATATATCATGTCAGTTATTGATTGGTTTGAAATATTTGGAAAGTAGATTAACCCTTTTTATGCTACACCATCGAAATACAAAATCATCTCCAGAGGTAAAAGATATCAGGTACTTAATTTCAGGTAGCAATAACGAGAGAATCTCATTGAAGAAAAGGTGAGGTGGCAGACGTAGGAGCAGGGATGACAATAAGTGATGGTAAATGTCTCTCTGCAGGCGCCGATCGGTGACTTGAGCTCCGTGAATGGCGTTTAACGTGCTTGGCAAGGTGATCTGACCGCATGAACCTCTGGCCACAAGACTCACAGGCAAATTTCTTTTCTCCAGTGTGAGTCCTCTTATGACGAGAAAGTTCATCAGACCTTGAGAAACGTCTTCCACAGTCTGACCAAGGGCAAAGGAATGGCTTCTCACCTGAGGAAAGAAATTAAAATGTAATAAGCTTAAATATTAACTAACAAATATAAATTTTAATAGTAAAACTTTGCATGTCATACATATTCAATAAGGGTCGTTAAGTAACAGTGAATTACTTCCCACGAATCCTTACACTGGGCCACAAATATTTCAACTCAGTATTTTTAAGTTAATGAAAATTTCAAATATTCTGATTAATTTTTTTTAATGCAGATCATATAAATCACTAGTAAGCATGAACATTTTAGGGAAAAGAAACTTATGAATCTACAAATTTCTTATAAATTTACTAATCTTTTTTAAATATTAAAAATTCAATGATAATTTTTTTATAACTACTACAACAACAATCAATGAAACATCTATCATATCTCGGCATATATTAATGCTGTATCATCTATAGTTTATTTTAACATCACTAAAAACGAACTAATGACCAACAGAAAGAGAGCATAAGTGAAAATTCTATTTTTATACTTAAAATGATCTAAAATACTTGGTAATTATTCACAAAAATTATGCAAAATAATTTACTCTAATTTAAAAAAAAAAAATCATCTGATTTTAAGCCTAACCCACAGTCTAACTAACCAGTTGAGCCAAATTTATAAAGTTAAGTAGCCTAATAGAATGTTTTAAGTTTGTAATTATCTCTTTTCCCACGTACTCAAAACGAAATATAAAAAAAAGCCACATTTTTTAGTTTTTAATTTCTCTATTTCTTCCTGATTTCTCTTTCTCACTCACTCTCTCTCTCACTCTGGATTTAAGAAATAAACAACTATTTATTAACTATCTATGAGTTAATATTTATAAGATAATTCTCACATCTTGGTTTGGTTATTTTTAGCTATTGAAACAAATTGATTTTTGTTTAGAAAGTAAAAACATAGAATTTATTAGCTATCAGTTCAACAATAATTTATTTTTAATTAACAAGATATGTTAAGTATAATAAATTGGTTATAAGTTTCTCAGGGGCAGCAATAATTTATTCTGATAAAAGTGAAATCATCAATGATATATTTACCAAGGATGGATAATTCAATGACCTTTTGTTGGAAGTAATATTTACGATAGCTGGAAACTGTTTCTTATGCAAAACCATTAAATCGAAATGGTAATAATAAGCAAATATAATGATCATGGAAATATAAAACCTTAATACTTAAATGAGCTCATAAGCTGTTCTTAAAGATTTCGGTTTTAAGAATCTTTGATAAAAAAAGGATTTCCCATATAAAAAGAGCTTCATCATAGATAAAAGATACAAGAAGGCTCTCGCTCCTAACTAAGGTGCTGAATGAATGGGTTGACATGTACAGTGATAGTTGACAAGAGGTAAAGAAACTATTGATTAGCTTACATTACACCCCTGCGTATTTATTTTATCCCATGTCTACATTATCTAAGTCTTTCCTAATGCAAAGTATTCTTTTTATACAATGAATTTCTATAAGAAAGTTTGAAATCTTTAATTCTTAACACTTACCAGTATGGGAACGGGTGTGAGCCTTAAGATGTGATGATTTGAAGTAGTTCTTGCCACAGCCCTCATGCTCACATTGGAAAATTCTCCTCCTGGTATCAGCTTCTGGAGCAGCCACCAACACCAGTGGGCAAGTAGACTTTATGGGGATCAACTTTCCACCGCTTAAGAGTACAGCTTCTTGGAGCATTGCCTGTTGTGGCTTGGGAAGGATTTTAACTGGTCTCTCACGGATCTGCAACTGCTGGTGCTGCTGCATTTCGATGACAACCACTTCTTTTGAAGTGTCCTTGCAATTTTTCACAACCTCCTCCTTATTGTTTGAGCGGGAGTTCATTTTGTACTTGAGAGTTTTCAGCATGCTTTGTGATGGGACGAAATTAGGAGGTTGAGGTTTAGGCTCATTTACATCTGCAGCAGCTCTGCAGACTCCTGCCTTATCAACATGCATTATGACAGACACAGGGACAGATGTGATAGTTTCCACTGGACTTGGAGTTCGTGGTGGAGTGCTATTCAGTAAATCCTGCAAACAACAAAATCATATAATAAATAAACAATATGACTATTAATCTTTAATGAGGAAAGTATAAAATAACTTTGAAGAAAAATGTTCTTAAATTAAATAATAGTAAACAGAAGGAACACTAATATTTCAAATTAAGCAATGCAAATGAAAACTTATTCGGTACACACCCTTGCAAGAACGTGGCTCTCCTCAATGTAAGGCCTCTTTTCTGGGATTTCAATGTCTTCACCTTCAGAATCTGATGGTTGTGGGGTTGGTAATACAGCACCAATTTCACTGTACCTCCTCTTTCCAGTGACATGTTCAAGGAGCCTTGTGGCCAGCGCATGTGGATCGATACTGGACTCCATCGCCTGTAAGAAAAAAAATTATTTAATTAGGGAAGAAAAATATGTGTGAATTGGTGAAACGTTAATTTCTTAATGTCAATGGAAGAAGGGGTGTAGATTACACACTAAATGATTCCACATCAACTTTCTATTCAACATATGTTTCCTAGACTCATTAAAATTAAAGAATTAAAGTATTTTAATTTTTAAGTTTTGGTGCTGTACTGAATTTTGTTATGCTAATAGTAAGAAAATATTTATCTTCTTACTTAATAAATTGTACATGAAAATGATGTGTGTCTTATATTTTAAAATAACTAAGAAATTATATATTTTCAGAATATAATGTAAATGTCAGAAATTATATGTCCTAAAATTGTGATGTGTTAAATAAAATTCTTAGTGAAATAATTCCAGGGAAACTAATACAGGTAAAACAGGATCATAATTTGGTTAATAATTAGAAGTGAATACTGGAATATCATTTTCACTTTCTTAAGCTTTTTACTTTCTTTTCTTTTCTGTGTGTATGTGTGCGAGTGACTATAAGCTTGAATAAAATATTTGTTTACTATTCATGTTTAATTATCATTAATTTGAATAAACTATTTAGTTAAACTATTGCATATAAATTAGGACCTGATTTATTACATTTTTCCTTGATAAAGGGGTATTTGAACAATAGGATTCTTTTTAAAATTTAATTTGAGTATATGTAATGATTTTTCGGAGATTTATGTAAACTAAAATGTTAATACAAAAATAAAATAAGGCTCCACGTCCTTCCTTTGCCGGAAGCTAGAGAGAAACACAGGAAATAGCATTAGACCCCAGTGACATGTGGGAAGAAGACACAATCTTGGAAGGAGATGTTTACCATCGAGGTCTGGAGGGGAGGTGACGAGGGAGGGGAGAAAGGCCTACGGATATAGACCTTCCCCTCCATCGACAACACCCAGGCGGTCGTCACGTGACAGTCTATGTATGTTCTGTCATCTCCTGACTCGGAGGCGTAAACAAACCACAATAGGGGCACATCGAAATCCTCCTCCGCCGATAAAGCAATAATACATGTCTTCTTGCAATATGGCTGGCATGCGACAAGTTCCTATGCTACACACGAAATAACTACAGCATATAAAGCTTTAAAAATTAGTATACTACTGATGGCCGATATAATTTTCAGAGATAATGGGTTTCTGGAATCGATGGAAAAGATCTCTTACGAGACACCATATTTTCCCCATAAATTATAAGTTAGAACTGTCACTTTCAATTATTGGAAACTTTGTATTCTACCCTTTAAAAATAAATCTATGTTTACACTCCTGAGGACAACTATCACAGTCGATAAAATCAACTCTCGCATTAAATATTGAAATAAAAATAGGGAGTAGCTAAAATGAAATTGTCCCAAAAGCCATACTAAAAACATACACACGGAAAAAAATATTCATCCATTTTTAAAGATTTTAAACGATCCCAAAAAATTATTTTCCTCGATAATACAGTCAAAAGTAATTAATGTTAAAGTAGTGTTAAAAATAATAGATGAAGAAGCCCTGAAATTTGATAACAACTTAATTAAAACAAAAATTCAAATGTTTTAAAGCACTATAATAAAGATACTATTTTTGAGACTCACAATTTTTTTTTCTCCAAATAGTCTTTTTGGACCAAAATACCAGTCTATAACTAAAGTAATGAGTTTTATTAAGCTATAAAACTGTACAATTAAATTATTATAAATAGTTAAGAAATATTAANAATAATTTATTAAATTATTGAATAACTATAAACATTATCATTAAACGGTTAAATAGGTGAGGAAGAAAATAATCAGCTAAGAGTCTAAATAAATATGAAACAATTCATTAAATTATTAAATAAATAATAATATTATGAAATAAATGATTTAATAAACGCGAAAACAATTGATTGGGAATTAATAGAAACGTCAATTTATTACAGTCTATGCAATCTGCGCAATAATTATCATATTAAAATAGCAAAGTATAAAAGAGAAAAATAAATCCAATGAACAAAGTTAGCAGTTGGAAGATGGCTGAATCCTGAGAAAAATGAAAATTATGGTGTTGCACAAGGAGGTTCTTCCTCTAATGAGGATGACTAAGGAGGGGGGAGGAGTCTCTTATCAGGAAAGATATCATGATTAGACTTATCAGTGGCATCTGCACTGAGGGCTTATCAGTAACGAAATAATATGCTAGACTGATAAGGGTATCTCGCTCATTTCTTCCACAAGGCGTAGAAAATCGCAGTAGTTAAGAACTAAATTTCCGGTACCTCAGTATCCCGAGGACTCATATTTCCTCAAGCCATTAATCAATGAAGCACAAATATCACTGTAAGAAATGATCATGTTTTCCTCATATATGCATAGATATGATAGAATCGTACATGTAGAATAGATATGCAAAAATCTTTAGCAATATAAAAATATAATATAATAATGCTTAATAAGCAACTAATGATGAATAAGATTAAAGGTATCAAATTATGAATAAAAACTAAAATTTATAATTTTGCTAAACAAATTTTTCCAGGATTTAGAGATGAAAATAAATAAATAGAAAAAATGTACGCAGAACTTTAATGTCGGACAGGATATATAAGAATAGTTCCCCTTGGCATTTTAGTATATGTTTAAGAAATTGACGGCAACAAAAATAAACAACTTTTAACAATTAAAAAAAGATTATTACTAATGAAAAATTAATATATTCATGAGATTAAGGTAATATTTTGGAGGAAGAATATTGGAAGAAAAATTCTGGTTTTAAGGAGAGTATTTTTTGTTTGACTACAATAAAATCGACATACTTGAAATATACATTGACACTATCTTGAAGGCAGGGGAGGTTTCGTTTCGTCGGGGCGAAAGACCAGATATGTTGAAGGTTGAAGTTGAATTATCTTCGGCCACTATGCTTCGTCCCACCCTATATTCGCAGGAGTTAATTTTTTTTTTCAAGAGTAACACGTGTAACGGATATAACCATGGAGAAGTTAAATATCACCACAGTAAATCACATTCTCCCTGAGAACTGCAGGAAAGACAGCTAAGAGGGAGAATATGACATTTTCAATCCTGAGGAAGGTGAGTAGTTTGAAAAATTAAAAAAAAAAAATATGGGTTGAAAATGATAACTGTTACAAGAATGGCGATATCTATTCCAAAAAAAAACAAAAAAAAAAAAAAAAAAGCTATTTACAGAATGTTAGAACATTAGAAATGTTGTAAAAGTGCTGACAATTATTGCTGATCCGTGCAGAAATAAAACATTAAAGCAGACAAGAAAAATGGCTTAGGGAACTATTTTAATTTTTCAAAATCCGGGTGTTAAGTGGCTTTAACATTATTCCATTCGGGAACTCAGTGAGTCATAACTAGCTGGATTATA
>KZ808170.1:45609-55812 GCA_000696205.2 Oncopeltus fasciatus | reverse complement strand
GAAGGCCGTAAATTTCGTTAAAAGCTCTATTTAAATCGTGTGATAATACAACACCAATGTTTGCTTAGGGTCAGCAACGCCCTAAAAAAAAAAAAAATAAAAAAAATTTTGTGACAAGTTTGCCGAGTCCGCTAGAGTTACAAACAAAAAATGCCGCGAAGGAACTATAAAAACTAAGCAAATTTCTCAGTCGAAATCAAAGATTATTTATATTTGAACTTTCCATATCTTGTAAAATATATCTTTTATCAATAAACATATCTGTTTTTGTATTAAAGGTTCTTGTGGGTAATCAGAGGAGTACCAACAGAAGAAAATGGACCGAAGAAAGGAGAGGCGAACAGTCAGAAAGGATGTAGAACTTCTGGAAGAGAAAGAAAAGAGGAATCTGTAAAAGATTATTTTTGTAGTTGTCCTTGATGGCCTATCCGCGTATTAAAAATAAAATTGGAAAATGCGTGGAGAAGAATTAAAACTAATTTGTAACTAAAAAAGTTCTTACATACATTTTATATAGTTGATTACATACATTTTTATATTTTCATTTATTTATTCATTCCTTAGACAATGATATATAGACATGTTATTTTTGTAGAACTATCATACTTTCTATTATCCGTCTTCATTGGTTTCTGCAAACCATCTACAGAAACCAATGAAGACGTATAATAGAAGGTAGAATAGTTCTATATTCATTGGTAGTCATAATAACCCTTTAGATTATTTTTTGTAGTTTTATTTTTCATATTCAGCTCTGATGAAGCCCTAAAATTTAGGCCGAAAAATTGGCTAAAATAAAATTTTTTTTGGTTACAAATTAGTTTTAATTCTCCAACTACCAAGGCCGAATTTCTGATAATCCACTCTTAATAAAACTTGACAGTTAACAAATTTACCTCCAAATCAAGAAATGTGTGTACAGTTTCATTGCTCTCAACTAAATATTACGCCTGCTACATCGAAAATACTTTTTTTTTACTTGCATTTGAAATTTCAGGTAATCCCCAACTGAACCAACACCCGATTTCGATCAATAAAGAACCTTA
Organism: Oncopeltus fasciatus; assembly: GCA_000696205.2. Lineage (NCBI taxonomy): Eukaryota > Metazoa > Arthropoda > Insecta > Hemiptera > Lygaeidae > Oncopeltus > Oncopeltus fasciatus. The sequence goes on along the minus strand of KZ808170.1, from coordinate 54,766 downwards.
AAGGCATTTACTTTTGCATTTAAAAGCTATATGTCCAATTTATTTTAGACAAAATTAAGACTGTAGCCTGTAGGAATTGTGAGACACATTCAAACATAAATATATAAATATATAAGTGACTTTTTTGGAATTTTGATATAGGGTTGGAGTAAACATAGAAAAAATGTTACAAAAATGTGTTGGGAATAAGCTCATTGTTAGAATATGCTACATTCCTTTACTAAAACTAAATTCGGTATTGATCCTGCGTTTTGAGTTTGTCAATGGGCGACATAGATAAATGGATTGTTATAATTATGAAAAATAAATTGTAAGACGTTATATAAAATTTTATTTAATAACATTTATATCTTATAACATTTTTACGAAAAAAATTAAGTGTGTATTGTCATTCTTCATTCTTAAAAAGAAGAAAACCAAATGCGTTCTTAAGATTTTCTATTTCATGAAGAAATTAATTTTTTGGTTTAAATTCAAGAGAGAAGTAGGGTTTAAAGGAAGACAAAATCATCAAAATCTCCATAATTAAAAGTGTAATGGTAGAAATATATTGGACATAACGGGTGGGAAATTTATTTTCTCGTTCTATGATATTTTTACAACAAAGGAATATTGAAGAGAATATTTAAGAATCTGACTAAGACTGTTGAGCGCTTCTCACTCACTTTCTCTCTCTCTCGGAGAGTCAAGAGCCAGCAATATTTTCATTATTGACTTTTACCTCTCTTAATATCAAATTAGTCGTTTACTCTAATCTATTGACAAACTTAATGAAACATGAGACGTGATTAGTCATTTCAAACATTAGTCAATGCTGCTCTTCTGTCATAGATTTCCTGATTTTAGCATATTTTCCGTAAGGAAATAAACTAATTTACGTTGTAACTATTTTTCTGTAATTTTATAGATCTTCACCTCCCCTGTACATGAGAAGCAAAAAATATGGTCCGTTAATATGTATATACTTGTATGTAGGCGCTCTAATTTAAAAAATATAGAAACCAAATTAGGCATTTAAGGTTCATTTAGCAATCCGATTCCATTAGTTCATTAATGGCTTTAGAGAATAGTGTTTCAGATGCTCATTGTGCTGTGAGAGAGTGTGTTCAGCTGTCTCACCAAGATGTGTTACGTCGTCTCCTCTTCATCGCAGTCTGCAGGCAGAGTCCCCGACCAATCCCATCTTACCTGAGTGCTGTTTGGGAGGAGGATGTCCTGCAAGAAGTAGGACCAAGGACCTTAGCTCGTCACAGGAAAGGTTATACATAGCCTTCTTGTCGGAGAGCTATATACACTTCCTTAACAAAATAAACTGAACTCTTGGAGTGTTTGAAGTCCTCGGACTCTTCACCCTCTAGTTTGTCCGCTCTTCACGCTCTGAGCCGAATTTATTTTACGTCAGCAATGTGTTAACAATCATTTTCAGACAGTAACAGTCTGACGCCAATCATTTTTTACTGAATCCAACAATAGGCATAAGCCCAATTACTGTTAGTAAAACTCATCAAAATCAAATAAATAGTACATCAATTGTTTGATAATAAATACATAAAAATGATTAAAATACAATAATTAAAAGCCTTTTTCGTTGTAAATATATAAATTAAGCCAATCCCTCAGCATCTTTGTTAATGAAATATGTATTTGATATTTCCACAACGTGTAAAATATATTTTTTATCAATAAACAAATCTTTGTTTAGTTTAATTGCACTAAACAAAATAGTACAACAACTGCAGTGAAGATAACATAGTTTAAAGGTCATTTCATTTCTTGAGATAAATTAAATAAAATTTTATTAAGAAAAGTAAATAATTTAAGAGTAAAAGATTTTTGTTGTGGTCCAGTCAAGGTTGATCAAAACAAGCCAATTTTTAAAAAATGTAATTTTTTTTAATTGTCTACCGACGTTTCGGCTTACATTGTAAACCATCTTCAGGGCTGTATCATGATGGCAAGATGACCTCTCTAACCTTCATGATAGTCCTGCAGAAGGCTTATAATAAAAGCTGAATTGTCGGCAAAAAAAAAAATATTTTTTTAAATTTTATTGTTTGGATCAAAGTTGATCGAACCCCAACAAATTCTTTACTAATAATCTCTACGGTCAAAACTTTCCATTGCAGCTAATTTAAAATTTGCGATTCTTCTAATTGTTCAATATTTGCTGTTTAAATCCTAAAATATTTTTTTCTTTGTCAATTAACAAATAGTGTTGAGTTCCACCAATAAAAAAAATGAAATTAATAAATTTATATTGATATGTATATATAAACCAGTCTAGCCACAATATATATAGGCCCAAGAGGAAAATACATGTTTAGGGTGTATTTAATTTCGACTGAAGGCGTTGACCAGCAAACCGTTCCGTCACCTGATTTTCAGTTTTTGGGTTATTTTAAGTACCACTTCTTGATATATAATCAATAAAACAATATTTTTAAATAATATAGCTTTAATTTTAAAATAGAAAATTACACTCTAAATCTATTAAAATGATTTGCAATACAAAATTAAAACCCAATATTTTAACAAAATACGGAAAACATGTTGAGGGACTAGCAAGAGGAATATAAATTGAAAAAGCGTTAATAATTTTATCTATTTATTTGAACTTCGGGGAGGGGATCGGAGGGAATGGTTGACTATATTAGTAGTGAAATATAACTTAATAGAATTATTATATCTAGAATAGTTTATTGCTAATCTATTAAGATTAATATTTAATAATGAATTTTTACTAGCCTTAGAAAACCACTTCACTACTGTGTAATTTCTCGGTTGCAAGATGAATGCAACCAGTCAGTTGTATGTCATCGGTAAGAATCTTTTTTGTCGTGAAATCTACTGGAGAACAGTGATTGATAGCTGGCACCGTTATCCTGGAGACAAGTGCACTCCTACGGCCTGACACGAACCCCCTTTCTCTCCAGCATTTAGCAGATTCCCTTCAAGGAAATCAAGCTAACACACAAACACACAAATCGCTCACATGATGCAACTTGGAAAAAAATTTCAAATTCCTCGCTTCACCTATCAAAGAGAAATTAAGAGTATGATTAGCTGAAAATGATATATATTATATGTAGTAGAGAATTTCCGTCTCACGGAGAAAAATAACTCCAGGTTGGAAACCCGGCACCGTACTGGAAAGTTAGTCACGCAACAACAGATTTTCCATGCGCCATTAAAAATCTAACAAATATTAATGAAACAGACTGATCTTACAATAAAGAGAGGGTTCTAAGAATCCGTTAATGCTGGTTCTAGACTGACCGGGAGGTTTCTAATACAAAGCCATTGCACCAAATTTATTTATCTATATTTAAAAATAAAAGTCCTACTTGAGTAAAAACTCATCCTTTCTTCTTGAATTTAAAAGTTACAGGCCAAATTCTATTAAGAAAAATAACTGATGGTTGGCTTTTAGTCAGTTAAATTAAAAATTAAGGTTCAGGTTAACCCCCACTCCTAAATTTGCTAATCGTTCCTAAATTTGCTGCTCCTAAAATATTTCTTATATTAGTATACTAACAGGTGTTGAGTTTCATTCTAAACTAAATTCTTCACCCAATACTTAAAAAACAAAAAACAAACCCATTTAACATTTCATATAATCCTATAACTTTATCTATTCGGACTCCTATTGGTCCGATATTGCACCATAAAGAATTAGTCTTTTGTTATACATTTAAAACGACATACCAAACTCCAGGAAGGAAATGACAGTTGGGATTTGAAGAACAGAACTATCACAAAACAAATCCAATTCCTCTGGAATTTGATTTTTGACTGTTCAACTATTAATTCTTAAATATTTCTATTCTTAAACTTAAGAATTACATTCTTAAATATTTTCCTCAATATGAGATTTTTATACAAATATTGTAGAATATAAATGTTAGAAAATTACATTTCACATCTAGTATTTAGTATAATTTTATTCCTTGCACTAGGAATGACAAAGATATTGAGGATTTCCTAATTTGGACTATCAATAAACCCCCTCCCCCACCCATCGACCTATTACAGTCAATAACGACGCACTCAAAGATTTGATATGTGTCATGTAAAACATATGACTTAACTCATACAGTCAGTTTATTATTGTTCTTAAAAACATATGACTTAACCTATAGAGTTAGTTTGCTATCGTTGCTCAAAATGTAACGCATTACATTTTGAGGAACGATAGCAACTAACTGTATAGGTTAAGTCATATGTTTTTAAGAACAATAATAAACCAACTGTCGCCAATTATAGAATTAATTTGTTGTTTTGTTATTTTAAAGATAAAATGACTTTGTGATTTATTTACACATGAAAAGTTATATTTCTAAAGCATTACTCAAAATTTTTCAGGTATAGTACCTACAATATGGACTTCTATTAAATAATTGAATCAGCTTTGTGTGAGTTTTTGCTAATCAGTCGCTCGAGAGACTTTAAACAGAAGAGGAAATCAGTGCCCACATAATGAAGAGGTTAGCCAGTCTGGCTAATGCTTAGGAAACGCGGGTTCGAATCCCTTCGAAGCAGATAATTTTATATTTATAAGTTAATTATTTATTTGTGTAGTATTTTTGTTATTTGTGTATCGCATAAATAGAATTTTCGAAATATTTTAACCTATTACATATCTGGGTTGATGAGTTATTGAAAAATAGGACTTAAGTCAATAAATAAAAAACTAAGAGCGAAATTTAGGAACTTTAAAAAAAGTGTAAACCCAAGTTCTTATAACAACTGTAAGAATAAATTATTACGTTCTTCTGCTTATTATTATAACTAGAATTATTATTAGAATAATTAGAAGTATTATTCTAAGGACCCTCACTGAAACATTATGTTGCAAGAATGATGCTAACGAAGGATGGGCTTATGGTTGATGAACTAATTGACGGATGAAGTATATTTATAGCTTATGAACAAGGAGAGGCAAGTACGCAATACCATAAGTATTTTGCAGCAGTACTTAAATCACGACATAAAAAGTCATAAATATGAAGTTCATCAGAGAACATTGAAAACAATTCTTGAATCTGGTCAACCAGATGATCATCTGGTGTAAGAATCTTCGCCAATGAGGGTTAATCATGCAACTAATCACCAATCTTTCCAAGCTTTCAGAGGATTGGGCGCTTAAATGATAATAATCGTATTACAGATGCATCTATTTAGAAAGATATTCAAGACTATAACCACAAGATTTGATTAAAATCCCTGGTTTGTCGAAAATCAGCTTTGAGAGTTGAACTTTATAGCTTCAAAAATCAGCTGATTAGTATGATAAAAATAGGCCTTTATTTCTAACCATGTTTATCTTTAATAATCCCTGGGAAATCTATTCCATTTATGTAGTGAATATATCAATATCAGTTACGACTCTAAGGAGTTGAAGGGTTCCTCCGATAGAACACTTAGACTCTCACATACAGCTTTGCAATAAGTTATTTTCTCTTTTGTTTCTAGTCAAACTGTAAGGGTGAAGAGATTCCTCTCTAGAATGGATACCTGTCAATATACCCTCAAGATCTCTTAACGACAGAAATTACTGATAATTTGAAAGCCATTGCATGACAATATAACTTAGGTTGGTGGCATATTCGAGTTATTAACGTAAAAAAACTGATTCCTAGAAAAAAATCTGCTAAAAAATGGTTCTTCGAAGCCTTGTAATCTTACAACTATTACCTTTATTAATGGTTTATGGTTAATTTTAAAATAAGTTTTTCAAGGGTTCTACTAAACATGAACGCCCTTGGCAGTCATAAAGTTATGAAATCTAAAAATAAACTATAAGTTTGAGAGAAGTTCATCAAAACAAGTTCACTAATAATAAAAACTTTTTTTTTTCTTACTGTGGACGTAATTTATCTTTAGAATTTTACAATCCGCATTATTTGATTCTCTCATAATTTTAGAGAGATATTATAAATAATCGAGCACCTCTCTACCAAAAAAGATTGTAGCAACACTAAAAAGGAAAAAATTCATTTTAGTAAATTATAATTTAGTTGTGATTCTCTGCTGTTGTTATTTATAAACTCATAGCTTTTCACAATTTTAATTTTTTTGACAACAATATTTGTTATCAAGGAAAAAGTGATTTCCAAAATCTGACATGAGAACAACTTTAATACTCTTCATTGGAATTCTCTTAAAAAATATTTTATATCAGGTTTTTAAATCAAAAAGGATTTCAATGATTTCAATAAAATTTGGCACAAATAATTTCTTTAAAGTACTTTACCATCTACTTTCGTACGGATTCATGTTAAATTATAGTAAAAGGTGGTTGTCGCAGGGAAATGAATACTTCCTACACATTAATTAATAAATGCTTCGCCTTACGATATAATAATATCTGATGGTTAATAACCGAGAGCGGATATTACAATAATTATATAAATTTGAATAATGTCTGTGCTGATTGTCTCAGTGCGCCAGAAAAAAAAAAAAAAGAGTTGTCTCACAAGACTATTTCCTCAATTTCTATATGAGGCATGACCAAGGCCGAATATAGTTTGGTGCTAAACATAATTTGTCATTCAGAACATTTTTAGTCATTAAATTCAATAGTGTAATTATAATAATTATAGTAAATGAACATGAAAGAAATAGTTAACATATTTTTCATAGATCATTATGTTTTAGGCTCCCTCGAACCCATTTTTGCTAGTTTCGTCACGAAATGTCTGCACGTGCACCGGTACCTTTGAAATCATTCTATAGGCGGCACTATTCAATGATAATATTTAAATCCAATATACATGCAAAATCTATAATTAATCTATACATGCCTGGTAGAAAAGATAATTGTATAGTTCTTGAGCAATATTGATGCTCAGGAAGGATTATTTTATTTTATTCATTTATGCATTTTTCATTATTCAGCCATAGCAACTACAGTGAGATTATTATTGCCTCAAGTTCAATAAGTATTGGAAGAAGTTTTTATTTTTATTTTTTATCATTACCAAAATTCTATACTGATATTAAAAGTTAAAAATGCATATAATAATCTCATTGGCAGGAATTTTATTTCAGTCGTTTATTGTAATGAAAATACTTTTCTTTCATTCTATAGGTGAATACAAGTATTGATGATGTCTACATGATGACTACAGCCTCCGTCACTATAACCTCCGGTTACATCAACAATGCACTCGGTTATATTGTAGTTAATTTTTAATCTCCAGATGATCTCTACAAGCTAAATCTTATTTCGTGTGAAGTTCGCTTAATCATCGGCGTTTAATAATTATAGAAGAATAGATTTTAATGATGATCCCACTTCTACCACATCCGGTGTTCCAGTTTTTAACCGCCCCATGCATCTTAAACAACATGGGTGGCATTGGTTATCCCTGCTTAACGCCTTTGGCTGCATGGAACATGGCTGCAGTTGGTAACATCCTCTTTTTTTCCTGTAATTGTCACCGGGATACTAGTGGTGTACGACTTACATCAGAGACTCGCATATCTCTGTTTCTCCCTTGGGACACAATCACAGGCTTGCTGAAGGAAAATATGCAGGTCTCTTCGTTCGGCACAACATTTTCAATGAGCTCCTACCAGCTGTCAAACCTACGAGTACTTTCGGCCTTACTCTCTCTGAGTAGGCCACCAAAAATGCAAAACAACACCTTACACACAAATTTCCCCATAATTCCACTATCACCTAAAGAATTTAATAGGTAAATAATCTAAAGGGTTATTATCACTACCAATGAATATAGAACTATCATACCTTCTATTATCCTCTTCACTCAAGAGTTGAATACAGACAGTGACAGTGAACACATATATACAGCCACGAGGATGGACAATGTCCGAAAGCGCTCGCCAACAGAAGATGGTTTGCAGAAACCAATGAAGACGGATAATAGAAGGTATGATAATTTAATAGGTGTTATTTGTAATTTTCTAACATTTATTTCCTATACCATTTACCACCAATCATACTTGAGAAGAAATTGAGGAATGTAACTACGGTGGTTGAGCGCTTTATTCACTCTACCTTCCCAGCATAGACCAAACTATCTATTCGTGAACATTCATTGTTCTCACCGACTCATTTGCTCTTATTACGCAGCTCCTGCGTGCCGGCTTTTCTTCTCTTCCAATGGAGGATCTGTGAAGACCAGTACAAATGTTTGAAGATGGCGCGTCATCGCACCAGCCTTGGGGAAGTCTGGAAGGAGGAATACGGTTACAGCTATAGTTGTCTTCCGAGTTTCTCACGCATGTGGCGTTCAAGGGCGGGGAGAAGCGAACCCAGACGCGCAATACCACAGGGGATTCCTCTCCCGAGCAATGACTCACTATCTTGAAAGTCATCTGCCAAGGACTTCGCGATAAGAGATCCATTTCGTAAACAGCTTTTTTTCTTAAGAATCTCCAATGTTTCTCTCCGCTATCAGCTGACACTCGAATTTTTCATCGTGCTCCAACCTGACAGTACTCTGTTTATTTCAGAACATTACGTCATTTTTTATTTATATACTCACACAACAGCCATTTAATTATACGTATTACTCATTAAGTCCTTTCTTGAATGAAAAAATGTCTAGTATCCCCACGGGGACCATCATTCTTTAATAATAAATGATTTCAAAGCATTTAAATAAAAATGTCATTACCGTAAAGGAAAATACAACTCTAACATATCCGTCTGACGTCAGAATTTCCAACACTATTTCCAATAATAATATTATAATAATAAAAAAATTAATAATAATAATAAAATGTGAAATAAAAGATAAAAAAAATAAAAAATACCAAGCATATAATTCCCCCCTGAATAATAATTAAGTGCATTTAAAATAAGTAAATAAATAATAATTATAACTCTCATACCTTATATTCTCCGTCTTCATTGGTTTCTGTACACCATCTCCCGTTGGCGAGCGCTTTCGGACATTGTCCATCTTCTGGCCGAATACATGTGTTCACTGTCACGGTTTGTATTCAACTCCTTTAGTTGAATACAGACCGTGAAAGTGGACGTATGTATTCGGCCAGAAGATGGACAATGTCCAAAAGCGCTCGCCAACAGGAGATGGTTTGCAGAAACCAATGAAGACGTAGAATATAAGGTATGAGAGTTCTATATTCATTGGTGGTAGAAATAATAATAACCCTTTAGATTATT
>KZ808169.1:232316-252543 GCA_000696205.2 Oncopeltus fasciatus | reverse complement strand
ATAATATATTTTTATATGATTATTATAATAAAATAATAAAGATAATTGTTTTACAAAATTTGATAACCTTCACTAATAAGAGCTACTAAGCTAAAAGATTTGTAAAGATCGCATAAAATTTAGATAAAATGACCGATATAATAAAATATTTAACCATAAACTGAACCTCTTAACATGTGCAGATCAAAATAATTAAAAGTTTGAACTGTACTCCATTAGAGCTGGAAGCAAATTTTCTAAGAAAAATAATCAGTGTTTTTTCTCTTTAAGTATTTTTTTAATTGGATTTTGAATTTATACATTTTAAAGATAAAATATCAAAATTTTTAAAGAGTACAGGGGAGGGTTGCAATATGTATGTTTCAGGTGGGTTACAATAGTTCATTTTTGAAAGGTATAAACTAAAAAAAGTAACTCAATGTATAGAACAGATAGATTACAATTTATCAAATAGATAATCCTTGTTTGATGGCAAGAAGGTGAAAAGTTGAAAATTAAAACTATACACAATAAATCATTCAGTCATCAACATATTTACACTAATCAATTAATCGAAAATTAAATTTCTGTTATTCTGGTGTTTTGAGCCCTTCAGTTTAGTAAAAAAATGCCAGCACAATTTTTACGTGTTAATCTGCAACAAAATCCTAGCTACAATAACAAACCTTTGAATTTTGTTTCTATCACAAATTCCAGTATCATACAAAAATAAGTATAAACTTTAATCACAGTTTAAAAAGTTAAATATCCATGGCAGCAGAAAAATAGATGTGAAAACTGTGACTTAAGTTTAATTCTACTAAGGTAGAAAGTTTAAAAATATTGAACATTTTTTTAAATATCCCATCTCATTTCATTTTTAAAAAGTTATAGGCCCATAATTCAAAAAATATTACTCAGAAGTTTTGCTGCCTTTTACGTTTTTGATCGATAGCATCGAGGATCGGCTGACGTTTGGTCTGGTACAGGCGTCTTAATTCATCTATTTCCCTTTCCATTTCAGAATCAAGTGTAGACATCCTTTGTTGTAATTCATCAAAACTTAAATACTTTAACTGAAAACAGGAATAGTAGAACATTTAGAAATTATTAAACATGTAAAGAGTAATATCTTTATCTTCCAGTAGTAAATTCTTTATTTTTACATGAAGCTTTTTGGCCATTTTTGCAATGCTGAAGTTTATTCCAACTGAGCAGAGATGTGCCAGACTCTTTCAGAGATTATCTTTCACTCAGTGGAGTCAAGTCAGTATCACCTCTGTTCAATTCGAATGCACCGAGGATTGTATAAATTGTTGATAATAAAACAAAAACAAGGCTTTTTATTCTCCATTGTAAAGAAATTACTATACTGATATCCCTAAAGAATATATGTATTCAATATATATATTTTTAAAGAATTTTAGACAGTTATTACTGGTGAATTATATACGTACTATACATTGATTTGCTGATTCATAAAACTTAGTATAGTTAGACAATAAAAATAAAATTGAAGCCAAAATTATTTTCCCTTTACAAGCCATTAAAAAAATATAATAGTTTGGAACAAATTTTATCATCAGTGACTAAATCCTTAGTATTTTATACCTCATCATGAGGCATTCAAATCCCATCGTATTCAAAAATATGGTGCCTCTTTTAAAACTAAGAGCTGTTAGCATAACTGTGAATGCCAAATTATGCTTAATTCTGTCTTGTTTATACACTTAACAAATAAAATTTATGATATGATTTTGTAACTCTTTAATGATTTTCAACAATGCACAGAGAAAAGTTTTTCACTATGAAAGAAGAAGAATCTTACAGATAATACAATTAGTTTTACACATAACAATTTATGTTTTTATACAATTATTAGTGAAAATTGATTAATTTTTGTAACAAATTTAAAATTGCAATTTTGTATGGGACATTTTGAGACAATAAGCCCTAGCTGTTTTCACAATTCTTATTTAAATCTCCTTCATTGAGTCAAAGTAAATATTCTGTCTTTCAAAAAAGAAATTCTAATTTTTTTCAACAAAAGTTTTTTTTTAAACATTTCAAATGGCATAGATTACAATTTTTGTATTTATACCATCAAAAACAATTTTCTGTTTTACTTATTCTCAATATAAAGTTATTTTTATGCTAATATTAATTCCCTCAAAAATTGCAAAAATTAAGGGAATTATAAGGAAGGAATTTTATTAAAAAAATGTTCATAATCATTTATTTTTATGGAAAGATTTGTCACTAAAATATGTTATTAGTTGTTAAAATTTTTAAAATTGTAATATTTTAAACAATTTTTGCTTCCTGTTGAAAAATTCTGTTTTTAAACAGGATATCATGATCTTAAGGCAATTTTTTTTTTTTACGCTTCAATGTAATAATAAAATTATCCTTCATGAGTAAATATTATACTAAGCAACCAGATAATATAAAACCAATGGGGATTTACTCCTTTAAATTTTGTGATATTGGACTACAGGAAACAAGGAGCCAAGGCAATGAGGAGCCAGTCATATCCAATTGTTATGCGCTATTTTTGAAGTAACTCTAAGACTTTTCAACTGAGTTTTCAATACTATGATGATATAATCTAAATGAACTAATAATAAATACATAAATTATTATTAGAATTGTATGAAGAATTACAAAATAACTATAGTATTCAACAAGTACACGTAGGCTTCGTCGGTCGTCAGATGTATTTACCATTTCATCTTCCGGGTTGGACCGAGTCAAATTGTTCTTATTTGCCGAGCTTTCGCACATCATGTGATGGCTTCTTCAGGGCTGCACTTTTCAGCCCTGAAGAAGCCATCACATGATGTGCGAAAGCTCGGCAAATAAGAACAATTTGACTCGGTCCAACCCGGAAGATGAAATGGTAAATATAGTATTCAACAGTTAGGAGCTGGAGAGAGATAGGTATTAGTCTTCAGTGATTCTTATACTGCATAGACAAGAGGCGGCTCAGTTTCTGATCTCAAAAGTAACAAAGGATTAGTTCTGCCCCTAGTAGGCTATTATATGTAATATAAACAAATACAGGATAAAGGATTAATTGGCAAATAACCTCTACTGCATAGGACCACAGTTGACTGAAGAGAATTAAGAAATTTCTTGAAAGTTGTGTTCTGTAACTAATCATAACGATGATTCTTATCACAGTTAATTTTCATAAAAAATTTGTAGAATAAAAATCCATGAAAAATAATTCTTGTTTCAATTATAATATAGGTATATGTTGTTAGTCATAGTCACCAGTGATTATAGTGATTTATGTTAAAGTTTGATGGGCCATCACTAAACAAATGTCCCTCCCAAATATGCTTTCTTAAAATTTTAATTAACTACATTTGATAGAGATGCATAAGTTGAAGTCAATGAATGTAAGGTAAAGTCAATCAAAGCTGGTGACAGAAAAAACCTTTCTTCAATACCTCATATACATGGCAATGAAATAAACAAAGTTTCGCTTTATTTATTTATATGATTTAGCTACCTGAAAAAATATAAAGTGAATTTCACAAAAACAATCACAAATAAAAGGGCACACAAATATATACACAAAAAATGATCTTTTGAATTAAGTGCTTGAAGGGCAATCTTATTAGTGGTTTAGTTGTCATCTTATTCTAAATATTCATGACATTGAAAATTCAATTCTTATAAAAGCCAAATAAGTGTGAGTCAAATCTGAAGCTATTGAGTGAGAATCAAAAACAGCCTCAGCTAAAGCAGTTCTCCTTTTTTTGTTTCTTTAATATTAGTTTATAAAAACATAAAACACCTATTATGTTAAATAAAGTTATGTGACATACGTATATATCCTTGTTGGGGCTCTTACACATACAAATAATAATAATAATAATAATAAAATAAGAGCAATAATAATAATAAGGCGCGAAATGTTAATAGAGGCGAGGGCTAATAAGGATACTTACAAGTATTTAGGGCTCACACAAGCGTGTGGAATTCAGCAATAAGAAAAACTCTGTGTGAGAAGTTTGCACACAGACTTAAACTCATAGTGGCCTCAATTGCTCAAATTTAATAAATTCCTTTTGTGCCTCATTATTGGCATATTCATTTGGAGTGATAAGATGGACACCCATAGTCTTGGATGCCCTACAGAGAAAAAATCGTACGACTCTCACTGAATTTAGATATCATCATCCAGACTAAGCTTTGGAACAGGTTTCTCTCCCTCGCACAGTTAGTGGTCGAGGGATTGTAGATTTGAGGTTTTTACATGATAAGCAAGTCTTCCAAATGAGAAAATAGTTTTCAGAAAATCATGATGAACCTCTAATCCAGCAATATGTTGAACAGATTGCGGGTTCACGCCTCGGAATCTCACCAGATCAATAATTTTATCAGAGGAGACCGAGGTTTTACATGCTCAATGTGTCTTTTAGGCATGGAAAAGAAAACCACTTCATGGACAATTCCAGACCATGCTTGATTTTGATTATGTTGACAAAGCAGAATCTAATGCATGGCATGTAAGTGGAAGATTGTTCCCTGAGATTGGAGGAATTATAGCAACAATCCAGGATCAGGTAGTGCCAACAAAATATTACCTCAGCAAGATAGTAGGCGATAAGACCATCACAGATCTAGCTTGGCGAATATGTGGTGGACATCCTGAAACCATCTTTAATATAATGTCAGCATGTCCAGTATTAGCACAAAAATAATATTTAGAGAGGCATAATAATGTGGCCAAAATAATACATCTGGCATTATGTAGCGTGACTCGCACGTTGAACATATTGCAGAGGATATCCACTATTATAGATATTCCCCTTCATCACTCCTATAAAACCAAGAAAATACCATATACTGGGACCGCACAGTGCTGTCAGATCACTCTATCATGCATAACCACCTTGACTAGTTATAGTTATACCTATGTTATAGTTATACCTATGGTTACAGGTTTAGTTATATATTGGTCTGGCATGATAAAAGAAAAAAAAAGGTAGTTTTGATTGATGTTGCGGTTCCGGACATGAACAACTTAACTATTGCGTTTGTGACAAAGGATTAATATGTCAGATAGAAGAGGCAGTATAATTATCAACGTGTCACATTGTAAGGACAGTTTTAGGGAAAAATTGAAAAATCGTAAAAAAAAAAATTTTAAATTACAAGAAACGCTTAGACATCTTGCCTGTTGGCTACATTCTAAGATATCTGGGGATTAATCCCTGAGAACATTAAAATAATAATAATAAGATTNAAATAAATTGAAGAAAATGTTAGTAATTTAATAAAAATAAAATAAAATAAAGTAGAAGCACTAATTTTTAAAAATTAGTTTTATTTTAAGAATAATTTACTTGATTTAAGTAAATAAGTTAATAAAAACAAAACAAACAAAAAATACGTACAAACTCAAAATCGCCTTCCATAAAATGAGCATGGAATTCGGGGTTGGGGGTATTTCCATAAGAAGCACTGCCTATTGTCCGTTCTTGTCCAGGCATATTCATCATTGGGGGTGGCTGCCTCATATCCTGCTAACAGTTAGTAATATGCCCTTCTTCACTTAATAATATTCTAAATATCTGCTATACAAGAAGTTTACCTATATGTTACTAAGACAAGAAAATGGCCTTAGATTTTATCTTTCAATGGAAATTTAAACATTTTTTGCTAAGATATAACACCTTCAGTAATTCAAAAGGTCATTTCTTAATATCTGTAAAAACTTGCCTCTTATTCTCTAAGAAATTTTAGAGTTTAGACAAAAAATAAGTAGAATAAAAGAAGATAAAATAATATAATAAAATCACACACAAAAAAAAAGTTTGATATAAAAACATTTTTTAACAGTATGATGTAAAGATAATTCACTTTAAAAAGTTTCCTAATTGAAAATAGTGAAAGTAAGTAGAAGTGAACTCATGTAACTCCCCTAAGATGGTATTGATATTACCGTGACTGATACATAAATATTTTTTTCAAGAAAGCTATCAGTAATATATAGAATAATAAAACAATTATGATTAAGTACTTTAGATATACTATCATAAACTTACTTATGTTAACCCATTCTTAATTTTTGACAGAAGATTAAGTTATTTATTATTAATAATATCAATTATGCTGAAAAATAGCTTTTTATTTAAATGGCAAAAATAAATCATATTTGAATAAAGTCAAAAAAAGTAAATAACATATGTTGTACTCACTTATGCTGATTATTGAATTAAAATTCTATGAGTTATTACAAGATGTTAAGTAACAGAATGTAATAAATAAAACTATAATCATATAATTAGAGAAAATTCATCTAATTTATAAGATATAGATAAAGTATAATAAGATATAGATATAAACTAATAAGCAAATCTAGTGAGTCTGTCACATTAGTTTGTACTTTTTACTTCAAATATATCGTTTCAGATTTTGAAATCTGACTTACTGCATTTCAATCTCAATAAAAATAACTATAAAATTAAAAAAAGAGAGTTTAACAGCTTGATAATAATGAGAAATATGGTTCTAATACTTCTTGAAGTAGAAAATGAGAGCCTAAGGATTCCCAGAAATATATCTGCAAATTAAATATTTAGAAAAGAAAATATAATTCATTCTCTTTATTATTTTCTTATTTTCAGTATAAATAAAATAAAATTTATATATTTTAATAAAAATCAAAATAAAAACAAAAATATATTTCTATTAAAAGCGCTTGATCTTTACATATATTCAATTAAAAGACTAATAAGTAGTGTTAGAAACCATCAGTTCAGTTCTGCAAAACCAATACCCTTTAAAAATAGAAATATTAACTTCTGTTATTTTAATAGGAAAAATATATTTTATGTCAGAGAAAAGATAAGGCTCCTAGTAGAGCATGAAAAAATATCAGAACATTGCAACAACCCCCTCCCTCTGATAGATGAGATACATCAGCCTACTGACAAAACTTCTACGGGAACAAAGACTTGAAGAAGAGCTGGAAATAGATCTTCCAAAACCAGACAGAAAAAAAGCATAAATTCACATTGTCAGAAGCTATTATGAAACTGACTGTTATCTGGTCTTTAATATGATGACATGTGTCATGCATTTCTCAAAACAAAACTCATGGACTCAGAAGTCCTATCAAAATACTAAACTGAAGAAGAAGAATCATTTTCCAAACATAAACTTTGAATACGTCATTGAGGGATAAATTTGAGAAAATATTTAAAATTTTTAACACATTCAGCAGAATAGCTTTAAGAGATTTCTAAAACTATTGAGAGGTGAAATTGGCCATTGTAGTATTGCCCAGGGGAGGGGAGAGAGAAAGAGAGAGCAAGTGAGAGAGAGAGAGAGAGAGAGAGAGAGAGAGTGAGAGAGAGAGGAGAAAAAGAAATTGCTGAGATACTATTGCTCAGGAAGTAACAAAAGACAAAAGAATAAACAGTTTGCGAAGTGAGCTATTTAATGCTGGAGAAAAGCATATCTAGCCATAATACATTAATTAGTGCCCAAGATCTATATAAAAGATAGAAGTCAGAACACAGGTTTCATCTGCCTAATCTTGAAAGAAGGGCTCAATAACCGTACATGAAATTTACAAAGGTATAGCTTTACTACACCAAAACAGAACTCGAGAAGAGGAAAGAATATAAGAGACAAAAATATTAATTCAGAAAAAACAATTCTTGTAAAATTAAAGAAAATTATATACGGGAACTTAAGATAAGAATGTAGGTGTAATTTAATGGATTTCTAAGCAGCCATAATGCACAATTTTAGAAGTAGTTATTTTTGAGCTTAGTATGTACATTTGTAGGTATAATGAGACAAATTATAGAATTATAAAAAAATTAAATTAAATTTATCTTTTAGGAATTTTTTAAGAGGCAAAGTATAATTTAGGCATTGAAATTAAGTAGTGTTTACTTTAAATTCTACAGTACCTGTGTAAGGTGCTGAATATTCTGGATGTTGAAGTTGGCATTGGTATTATTGTTTTGGTTTAGCTGCTTAGCATTTAACTGCCCATTGCCCTTAAATAAAAACAGAACCATATTAAACTTCTAAAAGTTACTAAATATAATTAACACACTCATTTTTGGTTTGACTTAAGAAAGGCATAGTGATCATAAAGAAATTCGACTTCGGTTTTCATCAAATCAGTGTGTCATAAGATCACCTGAACTCATTTAAAGCTAGAAAATTCCATATTTTGAGGTTGATTGATAGCTAAGTATTAAATAGATGGGAATCAACTATTCTTAACAATTTCAATTTTATTTAGTTTATCATAATATAAAGCTTTCGCCCAGCTTAGTCATTCTCATTTATTTTGTGTTAATTATCAATGCATATACAATCTAATAGACAATTAGTTTATATAATATACACATCTACTAGATAATTAAAACATATAATAAAAAAATTCATCACTGGGGATAAATAACTACCAAAGAACCAGTATATTAAATTTGAAAATATATAATTTAGGACAGTAACAAATATTTTCTTTATTTTCATTTTCTCTATAATAATTTTATCTTTGTGAAAAATAAATGGTGTGACTTTTGTACTAATATTTTGGTTAAAATTTATTGAGGTGTCCATAGCAGAGGGTTTGATGTAAACTCACTACTTCAATATTTTAAAGTTTAAGAAATTTTAACTATTATCAGTTACTATTTCTAAGATAAACTTGAAGAAACCAAAAAATATACTAAGATATATGAGAAAATTATTAATTACCATTGGTAACTGTAACATAAAGAGACAGTCATAAAAAAACTCTTCAAAAATTTTTTGTTTGAAAAGTGAATTAAAACTTATCATTATGCATTTGTGTTTAGAATAATCTACAAGCATATTAGCAACTAGAGATTTTAATTTAATGTAAGGAGATAGTAATTTCATTCAATAATAAAAATCTTTTGTAGGGTTTTAAAGAAGCCTCCCCTTTCCACCACTTCTTATTGGCTTGATTGATACAAGATTGTAGTGGTGGAGCCACAATACATCACAATTGAAATTATGACAAAAAAATACACCCCTTCTATCTCAAACCTTGCCTTAAGCATCTTATAGACCTCTTAACATCTCAACTTCTGGTTTTTGGTTTATCTGGCATGCACTTTACATGACTCATATAAGTCATTAGTGATAATCACTTGGAAGCTTCTGTTATTAATTCTAACCTATTCATCTATTTCTGATATTGTCAGCCATTGAAATGAATGTTTCCTTCAGTAATTCTGGTTTGAAGGTTGTTGCTCATTGCCCTCAAACTCTCATCTTCATTGTATTTATTTACTTTTTTTAATTTAGTTTCCAATCAATAATTTAGGGGCTATTTACAAGTAGCCACTCTCTTCTGAACCTCCAAGGCATTGGATGAGCTTATGTATNATGTGCGAAAGCTCGGCAACTATCAACAATTTGACATGGTCCAACCCGGAAGAAGAAACTGTAAATACCACAAACGATCCTGCTACTACTGCACTCAACTCATCAGCTACGCAAGGCTCACCTCTGAAAGATTCTAATGCCAAAATTCTGTGATAATCTTGAGAAATAGATGTTCTTCAGAGACAGTTTTAAGCCTTGAAGTACACAAGAATATGAGTGGGACCCGACCCTGCAGCCAAAAACTTCCTGAGTCCTGAATTCTCTCCAGTTAAGCTGGCCCTTTATTTAAGAACTTGTGGTTTCCAGAATAACTGAGCAAAGTTTTTGCTAAATCACCAAACCGTACAGCAAATATCTGCAAAATTTTAGTCACTTTGATTATTTCCTTCAGGTTCAGGAGATTTTATAATTATGTTCAAGATTTTGACAAAAGAGTTGGATATATGTAAGTGCCAACTATTCTCATTCCTACAGACCCCGCTCAAGTGAACTAGAAACACGGTCTGCTCTTCCCAATTGTTGATGCATAGGAACAAAAATCCCATTTACATTTTATTCATTTTTGCATTCAGAAAATACAAATCACATTTACTGGGAGTTTATGAATAAATAACATCTAATATAAAAGATGATTTATCAAATTCACAACTGACTGTAATCAGTAAAAACAATTTGTTTTTAAAATATTCCCAGTGGTCTAGATTATAGAGATTCTGATTGTCAAGAGACAACTATAAGTAGTGAATATTTTTTTATATTTATTATAACCAATATTAACTTTTATTTCAATAAAATACCTCTATGCCAATAAGAAGGACTTAACCAAATACAATATTATCTATTTTTCTTAAGATTAGGGTAAAAATTTTGTAAAGAATTTGTTGAAAATTGTAGAACTAAATGTTCTAAACAAACTCAAAACAAAAGATTGTTCGATTGTTGTTTCAAATTGAAAAACAAACTGTGAAGTTTTTCTTAAAATTAAAATTAATTTATTCTGCTGTTATGAAACACACACACACGCACACACACACGCACACACACACTTAAATTTATTATTCAATTAAATATTAACATTATTTTTTCTTCTAAGGCCTCAAAAAGGAAACCCAACAATAATATGATAGCAGCAAATGATAATCTAATCCTTACTATTATACTTTCAGCTTCTTTCTTATCAAAGTGATCCAAAAAGAGTGGGCGGTATTTTTTCCCAGATTCCCCAGGTCCTGTATCATGCCCTGAAAAAACAAAACAGATGTCATTATATTTTTTCTAATACATTTGTATTAAAAGTTTACATTTTTTTTCTTTTGGTGTTAAGTTATTCAATTTAAGAATTGAAATAAAAATCAATACCAAAATAATACTTAGAGAATGTTTTTTAACCTAACTGGGCCAGAATAGAAGAAAGAATTTCAGTAAGTCACTAATAAGCGAATTTTTATCTAAGAGATTAGCAGCAACTAAAATGCTTGCCAAAAATATTTTATTCTGTAAAGGGAAAATTAGAGTAATAAAAATTTAAATACACAACAAACACTATAAATAACAATTGAAAAACACCTGTAAAATGACAATTTAATAAAGAGGCTAAGAGACTTACAAGGTTCGAAAATCTTACCACTTACAACTTACCTGACCTTGTAGACCTACTTTTAAGGCTTCTCAGCCCATCACTTGATTTTCGTCTACGATATTCTTCTTACTGGGCTATTTGATGAGTGCACACACATGCCTATGTGTGTGTATATACATGAAAATGTGTATTCAAATTTTCTTTTATATGTGAAATTTATTTGTTAGATTTTTTAAAAATATTAATGATAATTGTAGAATCCCATGCAAAAGCACTTGGATTCTGTTAAAAATCAAATATTGAATCCAGATCAAAGTAGTTACTTTTCTTTTTCCAACATTTTAAGAACTATAATCACTTCAACAGCCTTTTTCCAACCATTAGTCCAATCTCATGTCATGATGTAAAAGAAGGAAAAAAATAAACTAAACAAATTCCCCGGGTTTCATTAAGATGCACATAGAAGACAACAAATAACAAATTATATCTTATTCAAATATTCTTCTTCAGGGCCAAACCATGTCAAAAAGTTGTTTTTTGTTGAGCTATCACACATCATGTGATGGCTTCATCAGGGCTGAATGGTGACGGATTCTTACTTTATGGTTGCTCCATTCAGCCCTGAAAAAGCTATCCATCACATGATGTGCGAAAGCTTTGTAGAAAACAACTTTTGACTAGGTCAATGAGAAGTTCATAGAATTTATGGACATTTCTTGAGACTATGAAAGTCTTTGTGACCATCGAATTATATATTAATTGGGATTATTAATCAGAGAGAGTAATGAGCTTAAAAGGGAAGACTGCTAAACATTGCTCTATACTGGCCGGGAATAAGAGTGGATAAAGTAATCCCTCATCATTGATATATATATATATATATTCCTTAATAAGTATTTTTTAATAAAAAGTCAGAATACATAATTTAGATTTATTTGTTTTAAATATTTTATGTTCTATAAACTTCTTTGTAACTCATATAAAAATGAATGAAGACGGTTACAGACTCAGCAAGAACTTCCAGTTCCAACCAGCGCTAATCGGCAAGAGGATCCAGCCAATCAGTGACCAGCTACCTGATTACTAGGGAGACCAGCCGCCGCAAGACAGTATCAACCATTGGGAAGGCAGGCTTCGCCCAAGGACCGAGTATAAGTACCCCTGGATTTGAAAGCAGCTCTCATTCTCTATCCAGCTCTGAAGAAGCCATCACAGGATGTGCGAAAGCTCGGCAACTATCAACAATTTGACATGGTCCAACCCGGAAGAAGAAACTGTAAATACCACAAACGATCCTGCTACTACTGCACTCAACTCATCAGCTACGCAAGGCTCACCTCTGAAAGATTCTAATGCCAAAATTCTGTGATAATCTTGAGAAATAGATGTTCTTCAGAGACAGTTTTAAGCCTTGAAGTACACAAGGCTCCCGATCTAAAGTGAAGAAATTACAAATGGAGAGTTTTTTTTTTTACCGTACATTATTATTATTAGATTATTTTAGTTCGGACAAGGTAGATCCAAAAAAAAAAAAATACAAATTTTAAAAAATTTATTTTTTTAGAAGATTATCTGCCAACATTTTGGCTTACATTGTAAGCCACCTTCAGGGCTGTAGAAACACAATGTCATGAGAATACAATAATAATTAACAATATTATAATATAGAATTAGCATAATGTAATGTGATATAAAAAGTATGAATGTAGAAAGCTATGAAAGAGAATTTAAAAAACATGCAGACAACAACCTATTAAAAAAAAATTGAATAAATAAAAACAGTAATTGACCACACCTGCCTATCATGAAGATGAGAGGATGTCCTGTCCCTAAGTTCACATTTCCATGACTAAAAGGGGAAATATATTTTTTACGTCAGACACCGTGGGTGGTGGAAGGGTGGGGGGGAAGATAAGAGGTGGAAGGTAGAAAGGGAGAGCGGCCTGTTTCAAAAGGGGAGCAATAAAAAGGCCAAAGGAAAAAATGAAGGGTATTATTGGGAATAAGTAACTTTGGAACTGGGAAAAATGTTTGACAGGTTTATTGAAGGAGATCTAATGGTTTTTAGAATGTTGAAAATAAGAAATTTGTTCTATGTTCGTTCTGTCGTTAACTGGATAGTGTTGTAAGTTAATCGTGTGAGAATGGTCAGGGTTTCGGCCAGGAAGAAAAAAATATACACCAAAATTTGGAGTAATATTTTTATTTATGCCAACGTTTCGGCTTAGCTAGTAAGCCATCATCAGGGCTAAAAAGACAATACACACAAATAATAGTAATGCATAAAAATTGAAATATCTGTACAACAAGAAAAAAGGATATGTAAGAATATTAACTATGGTTAGGAATAAAACATATTACAAAATGATATGTACCAATGGCGTTGGGTGGAGAAATCTCCCCAGGGTGGTTGTTCACATTGTAAACTGCAGAAAACAACTGAAAAGTGAAACCACAGTCACAGGGAGGAGTGGGGTAAGTCGGTAAAATTCAAAGAACAAGAATTTTATGGGCCGGGTGAAAGGAATTAACCAGGTAATCCCTTCAAAGGGAAAAAGAAAGAGGCCGACAATGGGGGAGTTTCAGAGTAGTTTTTCGTTGTATTATACGAAAAATATTACAGTACGCTGACGAAATGTTGTCTTTGTCCTGCCTATCGTTGATAGAGGTAGGATTAAGATTAATGTACACACATTCCGAAATCAGCCTTTTTTTGAGGAATGGCTCAGAGGCCAGAATGGTAGCTTCATTGAAAGCCGGTGGGTGATTGGTGCTAATAGCATGTTGGGAGAGGGCCGACGAGTTCATATCACGAATCTTGATGCTGTATTCGTGTTGTTTTAGTCTTTTGTTGAGATAATTCTTTGTTTGACCAATATATGAAGCTGAACAATTGTTATCAGAACAGGGAATTTCGTGGTTTACCAAATTCCCTGTTCTGATAACAATTGTTCGGCTTCATATATTGGGGAGGGGGTTATTTTAGGGGAGGGGGATAGTGGAGAAGTGGAAATAAAAAATTATTTTACAAGTTTTTTAATGGTGTGATTAGAAAAACCATTAGACAGGAGGATGTCAGTAACACGTTTAATATTTTTGCTGTGGAATATCTTGTCAGAGAGTGTGAGTGATGAGGTTTTTGGCCACATTAATTTTTCGATGATGAGGGTGAGATGAGTTGAAGAGGAGGAGATGACCTGAGTACGTGTGCTTGGTATACAGCACGAATAATACGAATAATAAGGGTGTCAAGGAAGGGGAGTTGATATTCAGATTCCATTTCAATAAGTTTTAGACAAGGGTGGTATGAGTTAAATGTAGTAAGGATCTGGGGATATGAGCCGAAAAACGTTGGCAGATAATCTTTTAAAAAAATACACTTTTTTTAAATTAGTATTTTTTTTGGATATATCTTGACCGAACCCCAAAGAAAATCATCTAGTAATGAAGAAATTACATTATCTCATCGGATAACTCAAGGAAGAAACAGATTCACTTATTTTCGGTTTCACTATAATTTAAATGAGCAAGTTTAGGAAAAACTCATCAAAACCTATGGCAACCACAGGATACTCGAAACGTTTTAGAGAACCATAGCCTTAACTGCAATCTTAGGTCCCTTTAAAGTGAGTCACAGTAGAGCGATCTCTCAGAATTTCCTTCAACTTTTGCCTTCTGTACTTTAGGTCCAGAAATAAGGCAGATTTAAAAATTACCATGAAAACATATGAGAAATACCCAATGATAGAAAATATTCGTCACATTCATTTGCAAATGCAAAAATGCTCTTTGAATGGCCCAAGACACTACTTCTTCTGACTCTCTTAAGTCAAGCATAAGAAGTGGCATCTCTCATACTCAAGGTTCTCCAAAACGAGTTTCTTCAAGTATAACACAGTCTTTTTGTTTACTTCCAAAAATGTCTCCCTTGCCTACAATGCAAAGGAAATCCTTCACTGGCTTGCTGTACTAACGTTCTTCAACTTTCCAATTGAAGAAAACAGAACTTACTCATTCTTGGAAAGAATGCCAAAACTGCCTCAACACGGGCCACATGGTCGAACCCTTCCGTATTCAATTGACAGAGATGCTGAAAAATACATCACACTCTGATCCACATAGATCACAGATTAAACCTCTCTGAAAATACTATTCAATTGTCAATTTATTGATCAACTTGGCAAATATTTTACTTTATAAGGGTACCTTTTAATACTATATTATTAATAAAACAAGTTAATTTTATTTTGTAGGACTTAAAATAGAGGAGGAAGAAAATGATACTCATAGAAGGAAATAGAAGGAGCCAATAAATATAACTTAATACATAGATTAGTTATTTATTTAAAAACTAACTCCAAAAGTTGGGGCAACATTTTAATAATTCCTTGGTCATGTTTTTGATCCTAACTAGCAGGGTTCAAAATAGGTCGATCAACAACAGAGAAATGCATAGAGCATAAGTTGGGCATCTACTAAGGCTGACGAAGAGAGCATTAGAAAGAATCTTCCTAAAGCCATGAATGGGGAACTCCATGCTACAAAGTAAGTTGGAAAGAGTGAGATGACAAGGCCTTCAATAAACCACATTGGAAGACCAAGATTCTCACAATTTTCAGCTACCCCCAGTGATGAGTTGTTGTATAATCAAAGAAGAAGAGCAATCTCAGCTTTTAATTTTTTCTAAAAAACTTTGCGACAGAAACATCTAACTATTTAAGTAAATATTAATTTTTAGTAATTCGGAAAACTAATCCCTAAAAATGTGGAACATATGACAAAAGTTATATGTCAGGACAAATATTTAAATTTCTGATTTCAATATAATTTAATGGGAGAATCCTTCCAGTTAATGAAAGAAAAAAAAAAGTGTAGCATCTAATAACCTTACCCAATCTATTTCATTAACTAATATGGAAAAAAAAGATAGAAAAAGAACTACATACTTTTCATAGTGCTTTCATCTTCAGTATCACTATTTATGACCATTGTTCCAAGGCCTTCAGCAAGGCTGTTCTGTCCTCGAACAAGAGTCTTATCACCTTTTAAAGTCCCATCAAGATCTCTCTCTGGTACCAAAGTTTTATCTATGTCTTCATACCTTACAAGTGTGCCACTATTCCCTTCTTCTTCCTACAATTACACCAGTTTGAGAATTTAAAAACCAATGCTTTTTCTCACTCTTAAAAAATATTTATTTCAATAATTTAAAAAAACATTTTACTAATAGCCTAAATAAAATGACTAGTAATTAAAGTATAATAAAATAAATTACTCAACAGTATTTTAGACATTACAGCACTGATTGCCTACACACACACACTCACACCCACATATAAATAAATAAAAATAAATAAATTAAAATAGAAAATGAAACACTTGTGGCTGTGATATATATATATATAATAAATTAGAAAAGGTGGGAGAAATAGTGTAGGGAAAACATAAAAAGAAAATATTACAATTGAATACATTTTTTTGGGAGATTCCTCGTCCTTCATTAGTGAGGAGTGGAGAGACTCCTTCACAGTCTCTCTTCAAGGGCGAGAAATCACCTCGAAAATTTTACTCATTGTAATACTTTCTTTTAGTGTTTTTAATACACTCTTTCTCCCACTGTTCTTAGTTATTATATACACACATATCCATATGCACACACACACTTTATTAATTTTTATTTATCGATTATTTGTTACAAATGAATAATCACATTAACTTTGCAAATTAGACAAGAAAAGCTTATTTGCAGAACTTGAATATGTAGTTTGTCCACACTGCCTTAGCTACCCTTAAATAACTCAAGCATCTTCACTAAGCAACCATACTTTGAGAAAAAGACTGCCAAAATCACCCATAAACAATCACCCATATACCAGGATGTGGGACACCTATATGACCCCTAGTCCTCAGCATCTTTTTTTCTATCGCTTAACATTCAACAGAGTGTGCACACACCAAATTTTAATAGATTTGGTGTTACACGGTATCCCTACAATTGCCATTACTAAAATGATACTATATATATATATATATATATANATATATATAATCTTTTAAAAATATAATATATCCTTTGTATGAAAATGCATTTCCTTTACTGGACATATGAAAATACAATATTTTTTATCTCCACTTACAGAATTTAATACATGCTAGGGAAATTAGTCCGGATTTTGACCAGGAAGAGATTTTATTTTATTTTTCCCTGACTAATTTCTCCAGCATTATACTCGATGGCCAAAAACCACCAACCATATATTCATACACATTTAAAAAATGCATTAAATTCAAAGTGAACATTTCTTTTGAGAAGTATTCTTTGCTGACCTCCATCCCTTTATTTTTCCTCCCTAAGGTTCATCTTCTAATGTTTATATCATTTTAATAAATAATGCATTTAAAAGTAAATTATATTACAAGTAAAACATGTTACTGAGGATGCATTTGCAGTGACTACTGCCATATAATAAGGCAGCTTTGAATGGTCATTTTACGTGGACAAAACAGCTTATTAGTTTTCTAATAAATATAATAATAATAATATAATAAATATGGATTCTACTCGACTAATTTTTTTGGGGGGCTTTCCACCAACATTTTTTAATTGATACAGAAATACTCTGCAACTAATGAATAATACCCTTAAAATAATCTATACAACAAAATTAATTTGTATTTATAAAATTATCTTAAAAGTGAAAAATAAAATTCATGTTGGTCTATTAATATATAGAGTGTACTATTACAAATAATAATCTACTGCAATGTTCATATATTTAAATTTTTATTATTTCAAAATAATAAATCATGACCAGCAATATGCAGGTTTACATCAAATCAAATCAACATTTGAGTTGATTAAAAAATAAATATAAGACTAAGACGGTAAAAGTTAGTGAAACCTGAGGTTGGGTTAGAGACCTGAAATACAGAAAATTTCATCATGGATTAACATTAGTTGTCAATAAACATGTATTTCAAGTCTAATATTGTATTTCTAACCTTAATCCATATGTATACTTCTTATACCTAAAAATAATATGGAATGAAAAAAATTGTTTTTAAGTCTTAAAGTTGTTCGCAAAGAAATCACCAGTTAGTATAAATATGGAGTTTGAAGTCTTTTAAATTCTAGTATTTCCATTTCAATATTTAATTCTTTGCTCCACCAAAACAATAAATATAATATTAATATGAAGAAAAATGAGGAATCAACTTTAAAAATATTATGACTTTTAGTTGCCACTGCTAAGAAACCTTAAGACAGCAACAAAGGTAATAAGGTTGCTTTTGTCAGCTTATAACGCTGAGTCTTGTGATGATTTTACTGTAGATTCAGGTTGTTCCTCTTACTTAAGTAATAATTTTGATTTATTAATAAATCCCCAAACATTTCATGAGGAGATTACTGTGGCTGAGAAGGAATAACAGAAGATGCAAGCTATATAGCAATATTTATTGGGGATGTATCATTTAAAAATTTCATTCCCAAAGATGTCCTTTATGTGAAAGAGTTCTCTAAAAATTAAATTTCAATAAATACTGGCTGAATCTGGTGCTGTTCTTAACTTTAAAAATGATAAAGTTTTGTGTCAAAGAATAATTTTAGTTCAATTGGGGTTAAAATAATGAGGGCTTATATGTTATTACTGATGAACCTCAAAAGCAGAGTTGTTTGGCTCAAGCTGATTACAACTTTATTCAGTGGCATAAAAAGTTGGGGCTTTTAAATGATAATAGTATAGAGAAACTAAAAACTCCCAGTTTTTTTTTCCAAAGGAATGGAGGGACTGAAAATTAAACCTGGAGAGTAAACTAACTTGTGACACTAGTAATTTACCAAAACAAACTAGATTGTCTTTCAATAACCAGAGAATTAAGGCCAAAAGTCCTTTAAAAATAATAATCATTTAGATTAGCTGAGCTTTTTGAAGATGTATTACCTTGCTATAATGGATGATTATAAGCACTATTTAGAAACTAGACTCCTAGTAAATAAAACTGAGTTGCTTAAGGCTTTTAAAAATATTATGAATAAATTTGAATCAAAATGGAATTTAAAATCCTATGTTTTATGGTGTGATAATGCCAGCAAAAATAATTCTTATGAATTACAAGAATGGGCAAGATTAAAAAGTATAAAACTTGATTGTACATCATCTCATATTTTATAATTGAATGGGGAAATTTAGTGTTTTAATAGAATGCTAATGGACAAATTAAATCACTTCTGCAAGGATAGGGCTACCTAATGAAATGTGGGGAGAGGCTTTGTAAGTAGCCATATATTTCTGTAACAAGGTGCCCTACAAATGCCCAGGATGGAGTAACTTCTTGGAAAACTTAGTCAACTTAGTGAAAGGGTCAACCCTCGGACTTAAAATATAAATACAGATTTTCCGATCTTCCATGATGGAACATAAAAATAGTTATTTAAAGATGCTGGAACCAAGTGAGAAAATGATCTTTGTGGGTTATAGAACAAATGGTTACAGAATATGGGATGCAAATGAAAGAAAAATAATTTGGTCTTGTGATACCACTGTTTTACCACACAGTAGTTCAGTTACTGAAGAGCCAAAAAATTTCATGAACTATTTAGAATGTGATGATGCAGAAGATTGGAGAATTGGTGCCAACCCAAGGTAATGTCATCCTTTTGTCATTAAAGTATCACTGTGGGAGACTAGATAAGGAAGACGGGAAAGTTGTTGTGTAGTTGTAGTTATTGTGCTTATAATAGTGGAAGGGGACTGATGTAATATTAATAGTACTGTAAAAGTGTGATCAGAATTAATATCCATTGCTTAAAACTTAACAATCATTATTAAATTATTTTTTGTCAAGTTTTGAAGTGTTATGTAAAATAATAAATGAATCCTCTGATGAGTCCTAACTTTATTGTTCAATGCTCTCGAGACTCATAATAAGTTCAGACTAGTATATT
This sequence comes from Oncopeltus fasciatus, assembly GCA_000696205.2. Taxonomy (NCBI): domain Eukaryota; kingdom Metazoa; phylum Arthropoda; class Insecta; order Hemiptera; family Lygaeidae; genus Oncopeltus; species Oncopeltus fasciatus. Next base: position 232,639 of record KZ808169.1, on the reverse strand, counting down.
AAAAGCCATTAACTAAGTACCTTATTATTGAAATTAAGAAATTAATCTAATAATAAAATGAGAACTTGAAAGGTAAAAAACTCTGGATCCCAGTTGGTAGGGTAGTAGAGCTTGATATTAAACTACAGGTTTCATCTCCAGCCTAACAATCATATGAACCATTAGAAGAGAAGTAGTTAAGTAAAAACTAATGACTAAAGTATAGTATTAACAGTGGGAGCTATTATAGCTCCCTTAATAGTTGCCCTTATTAATTATTTGTGTAACATCTAATATTATGTTTTCTAAAGTAAATATAAAAAATTAACATCTATAAATATAAT
>KZ808169.1:213542-231590 GCA_000696205.2 Oncopeltus fasciatus | reverse complement strand
TTTCTTATTATTAAACAAGAAAAAATATGAACAAGAATAGGAAGAAAGACTATACAAGACTGAATCAATATATATATGATTTGTCCATCAATAAATATGCTACAGGCCATTTTCCGTATTTCAGTAGTGCCTTTCATATTAGTTCTGTCCTGTAGTCAGTAAGTAGTGTACAGACATGTATCAAATGTTGGTATGTCTGTTCATGTATAAAGTCACAAGGGCAGTAAGGTGAATCTTTAATTTTTTAATCTGAAAAAATAACTGTTGACTGTACCGTGTCCATTAACAGCTTGAGTCAGGTAGAAGTCTGAGCTTTATGTTTCTTATAGTACGTCTGCATGTCAGGTACAAATTTGTATAAGTGTCTAGATTTGCGTGTATTTTACTATCTTGATTGCCAATGTATTAAGGCCTGTTCGTGTAATAGACGTTTTAGGTATTGCTTTGAGATAAGTTGATATACACAGCCTGAATACCCTCTTATCCAATCAAAACTAATCCAGCTGTTACCTATTGTATGTAAGTTATAAAAATTGTTTTTATGTCTTCAATGATGGGGTAGTGGCATTGTCTATTTGTGATCAAATCTAACGTGGATTTGCTTTCAGTAAATAATAATTTAAAGATTAACAAATCCTGCATTTCTTATATTTTAATATAAGTAATGTTAATAATTATTATAATTAAATTAAAACCAATTTGTAAAGAAAATAAAGAACATTATACACCAATAATTACATATTCGCATGCACACACAGACATACACATTAATATATTAATTATACAATATATAGTGAAAATTGAACAAATACATATATTATAATGAATTAATTAGTAAAAAAAGAAAAGAAAAGAGAAACATATCAATTGTCAAAATAATAATGTGTATGTCTGGGTGTGTATGTGCAAATGTAATTATTTTTTTCTTTACAAATTGGTTTTAATTTAATTATAATAATTATTAACATTACTTATATTAAAATATAAGAAATGCAGGATTTGTTAATCTAAAATTATTACTTTTTATTGTCACTGTTAATTTATGGATGTTAAATTTAAACCCTTGCGGCTCTAATTTATATAATAAACAAGAACAGGTGGTAGAAAGAGTGTAGTAAAGACACACACAAAAAAAAAAAAAAAATACAATAAGTAAAATATTGGGGAGACTTCTTACTTCCTGCCCATCATTGGGCTGGAGAGTCCAAGTCTCTTTACTTCTCACTGACGAAGGGCGAGTAATCTACCCAAAAATTTTACTCATTGTAATTTTATTTTTATTTTTGTGTGTTCACTAAACTCTTTCTCCCAACTGTTATATATAATCCATTGCTTAAAACTTAACAATCATTATTAAATTATTTTTTGTCAAGTTTTGAAGTGTTATGTAAAATAATAAATGAATCCTCTGATGAGTCCTAACTTTATTGTTCAATGCTCTCGNAATTTTAATATGTTGTTCCTTCTTATAAATTTAAATATCTGAGGGCTTTAATATTTTACAAACACCAACTTTTTAGGAAATTATTAGACAAATAATATTTATAGAAATTCATGGAAAGTTATTAGAATAATAAATATTAACAACTTAATGAATTATTCATATAAGCGATTAGTTGAAATGTACTAAAAAGTCCTCATCGAGGCGCAAAAATTATCGTCTTAAATAAAGTTAATTAATGAAATTAACTGTGAACTTTATTATTTTATCACTGTTTAAAACTTCTAAAAAAAAAAAAACTCATACATTACAGACTGAAATGTCAATGATAATTTTGGAAAATTTTAATTTGGTCTTCATTGAACACTGACCCAAATGAAGAAGAAAGCAAGCTACTTCTTGCAGTTTTTAAAAACAAAAACTGAAATATCATGAGTATTTTAATTACACAAATATATTTAATATAAATAATAATTCATTCATCTAAAAGAACTTAAATATTGCAAGATTAATTATTTAATTGGTTAAAATATAAATTAATATAAAATATAAGGAAATTAAATATCACTTAACATGATATAATTATGTAATGAAATTCAAATTGAATAATATTATTATATAGTATCGTCAGTCATAAAACTAAAACAATCAGAAACAGTTAATGTTCTTAAAGAAATAAAACATAAAGGTTCACATTACTTTTTATTTTGGCACTGCAACTTTAAAACAGTATAGCCTCATAATTCAATGTTATCCTCAAAAATATAGTCAACTTGTCAATTTTTAGAATAGTCACAGTATCTAAATATTCACATCATTGTAAGTGTAAGTGTCTAAATATTTAAATACATAAAAGCTCTCTCATGAAGTAAATTGATAGTTTTCATACAGAATATTCTTCTACCATCAACTCTTCTTGCATTTTAATATAATTCATTCATTATTATTAATTCATTCATTTATCTGAAAGTTTTCTACACTCAAGTTACAGTTCATCAAATAGATAATATTAACAAATTAATATTTTGAACAGGAATTTATCTTTTATTCTAAAATAAAATTTAGAAATTTACTGTCTATTTGAATAACAATGATATATATACACACACACAAAAACAAAAACAGAACACAGAGCTTAGTCTAAAAGATAGTAAATTTATCCAATAATACAAAACAATTGTTTCTAACAATGTTTCTAAAGATACACACCTGCAAGCACACACACACGTGTACTTACAATTATAAATCTTAGTTACTATACTATTTACTACAGCTAATTGAAACTGAAGTATGCAGCATCACAATGCTGTTTGGGTAGTAAGTTTTAATTTTTGAATGCTGATTTCATGAATTTTTTAGTTTTATATTCAACTGAAATTAAATCCAGTCATATTCATATTAGGTAAGATCTAAACTAAAGTATACTTGAATTATATTAATTATAGAGTTATACATAGAATAATATTGCTTTGGTTAGAAAACCAGATTTTTTCTTTAACTTAGGCATTGCCAACAAAAATAAAATTTACCTCAATATAAAAGATAAATGCACCCTCATAATAGATGACCGACATTATCAACAGGCACAAAAAATATAAGATGAACACCTTATCTCTCTTTAAATGATCAGTAAATTTCTTTATGACCCATTAGAAAGTCATTTAATATTGAAGATATACGTATATTTACCGAATCAGTTACAGCTTGTTTGTGAAGAACATTGTTAACTGCAGCATGCCTCAAATTTTGATTTTCCCTAATTTCCCTAGCTTCAGCTATCATCACACTGAGGATACTTGGTGATGTTGCATCACCTGAAATTAAGAAAATCAAATGTTTTATAAAAAGGTATACTTGAAGTTATTTTATGAGCACTTATTTTGTGGATGTTTCGATCATTAATTTAATACTTGTGATATTCACGATAAGAATAGTTCAGAGTCAAAATTTCTAAAAACATTTATTAAACAGCTCTCTTCCACTTTACAATTGTTGCTTTTTAGTATTATTTTCAGAGGAGTGAGAACCATAGAACACGATACCATTATATAGAAGAAATAAAATTTTCAGTTGAATATATTCTTGTAGACAATGGTAATCTTCCAAGCAAGTAATACAAATTTTCCAAGAGGATCTATAGGTGTGATTCCTAAATGAGTGTCTCAGAACTATGAAAATAGGAGAGGACATTAAGTTATTTAGCTTAATTTTCTCATTTGCTAAAAGACAGGATCAAAATACTTGGACTGAGAGTAAGACAATGATATTTTGTACTCATGTGAATTGATTTTACATAGCATAATTTTCCTCCCTCTATATTGACCTACTACTTTGGTAGATGAAGTTTCATAATGAGTTTTCAGGTAATGGTGTCCCTATGAAAGTAAAGTTCAGGCTGCAAAGGAAGCGATCCCATGTGGTAGTGTATTGCCTGAACGATCCCTCCTTTAACAGACACTAAGATGTCAGATCTTAGAGACCATTATATCTCACTTTCCTCTTTTTACAATACACATTTACTGCATGAAATCTTTATATGGTACTTTGCTATTTTTTTAATAAAACTTTTAAAGAGATGTTTTTTTTTTTCCTTTCTTTTATGATTTATACATTCATATTTTTATATACCACAGAAGAGAACATAGAGGACAAGTAAATAAAAGTTTTATATAAACAAATATTTCTTAAAAAAGGAAATAAAAATGAATACTTAAAAATGTATACTAACGGATAAATTCATGTTGTAACATTTCGCTGGCAGTAGCTCTTTCTTCTGGATTTTTAACTAAACATCTAGAGACAAAGTCAATAAATTCAGGACTCCACTGATCTGGTTCTCTAAATGATGGTGGTGGCTTGGTAGGAATCATAAATATTGCCCTCATTGGATGAATGTCTCCATATGGAGGTTTTCCTTCAGCCATTTCCAGGGCTGTAATACCTGTAATAGACAACACAATATTTTTCTTTAAAAACAATTAATTTAGAAAGGATTTTAATAGTTCTGTAAATATTAATAATTAAGTAAAACTTTTAATAATTTTTATAAGAAGAAATGTGATAGCATTCTTCTGCCTCAATATACGCTATAAATATCTTCAGAATCATACATCTAAGATAGATGTGTCTCTCTGAGAATAGACACAGCACAACACTGATAGATATACGATCAAAGAGTATTAAAATATAATAGTTAAATAATTATAAACAAATCCACTCTTCACATATTAAAAAGTCATAAAATGTTCAGAACTTTCAGATCAAAGATCTTATCTTCAAAGCTCAGTTATAATCATTCTGGTTTGCCAATCGAATTGCCCAGTCCAATGAGTTTGAAACTGTTCAAATAAATGAGTGCACTAAGTAAATGATTATTTAATTATAAGTTATTAATTTAATAATTATAATTAACTATTTTAAATAAAAATAAGTAAAAATAATCAAATTTTTAACAAGTAAGAACAATATCAATTAGGACCATAGAAGTGATTTACATTGCATTTTCAAAGCCTGATTTAACTTTACATTCAACTGTTGAATAGAATCTGGAATAGAATGAAATCTAACTTAGAATGTTTACTTTCACAAATTTTCAGATAAAAAACATTTGTGTTCATAGGGTTCAGTGGAAAGAATGGTAATTTTATCATAGTCAAATGTGTGTTTTTCATAAAAAACATGTTTTTATTAGTTTTTTTTTCTTTATGTCATTTTTATGATTTTCATGTAGGCTTCGACGGTCGTCAGAAGTATTTACCGTTTCTTCTTCCGGGTTGGACCGTGTCAAATTGGTGTTATTTGCCGAGCTTTCGCACATCATGTGATGGCTTCTTCAGGGCTGAAAAGAGAATGGCAAATAACACCAATTTGACACGGTCCAACCCAGAAGAAGAAACGGTAAATTTTTATGATTGTTAATTCTATGGGAAATAGGGTTTTTTAGTTTGCCCAATGTAAGAACCATGGCAATTAGGAGTGGAACAAGGAATTTTGTAAACAACATTGGTTCTATTAGGAAGGGGGATGGGGTTTTTAAGGATGGTGTAAATGGATTTTAGTTTGTTGTTAGTAGAAAAAGCAAGCTTAAGGTTAGGGAAAGCTATTCTGATAGATTTCTTAATATTTTCAGAGTTTTAGAATATATGGGAGAGAACGGAAAATGAGGTCATTATTTTGGGGGAGGGGCATAGATTGTGAAGTGGAAATAAAGAATTCCTTCATGTTTTTTAATGGTGTAAGTAGGGAAACCATTAGAGAGGAGGATGTCAGTTACCAGTTTGATATTTTTGCAATGGAATTTCTTGCTAGAGAGTGTAAGTGATCTGTAGATAAGGTTTTTGGCCACATTAATTTTTTGATGATGAGGGTGAGATGAGTTTAGGTGGAGCAGACGACCTGAGTAAGTGTACTAGGTGAACCAAACAGTGGAGATAGAGCCATTGGTGTTAGGGATAATAAGTGTGTCAAGGAAGGGGAGTTGATAGTCAGACTCAATTTCAATGATAAATTTGAGACGAGGGTGGTAAGAGTTAAATGCAGTAAGGATCTTGGGAGATTTTCCTGCATTGAGAATGAGGAACAGGTCGTCAACATATTTTTGAAGGAAGAAAATGCCGTTATGAAAGGGTGGAAGGATTTAGCCTAGGTCATTAAGGGTGATGTTTGAAATGTCAAGAGCAACGTTATTTCCCATATCCAGACCGTTAATCTGGTTATAGTAATTACCTTGGTTAAGGAGATAGCCGGATTTACAATATAGGGAAAGGGACTCGAGATATGTAGATTGGGATAATGTAGTGTGGTCTTGGATTGTATTCCAATGTTTATCAATAATTTGAAGGGCTTTATCAATAGGTATATTAGTGAAGAGAGATTCGGCGTCTAAGAAGCAAAGCATGTAGCCTTTAGGGATGAATAAAGAATCAAGCTGTGTTTTTGGGTGGGTGTGGGGCTGAGCGTGTGTGTGGTTGTGCATATACATCCTAAAACTTGACACTGAGACGACCCACAAGAAATTTTACTGATATTACAAAAATTGTAAAGTATAATGGGACTTGTATAGCCTATCATATTCTGTATATATCCAATGAACTTTCAAAATCTATTCATCAAAATTTTAACTAAGTATTACAAAAAAAAGTATGTTTACCAAATGCTTAATTAGTAGAAAAAAAAAAGTAATATTATACCTAAACTCCACATATCCGCAACACAATCATAGCCAATTTCTTGTATTACTTCAGGGGCCATCCAGAAAGGTGTACCAATAACTGTATTTCTTTTAGCCATGGTATCCTTAAAAAAAATTCAAGTTTAACATAACCCTATTTATAATGAACATCAAAAGAAAATTAGATTTAACATGATCTTATTCATAATAAAAATTTTATCAGATTTTACAAAAATTAATTATGATTAATTCTTGGAAAATCTTAATAGATTTTTTAAGCATACAACATTTTTAAAAATACTGGTGTATAGACAATACAATATTCTCTCACGTATTTGTGCGCAATCCAACTCAGGGAAAAAAGGAAAATTTTATAATAAACAGATTTATAATCTGCTTTTTATAGAAAAACATTTTCCTTTAAAACTTTGAAATTAACATCCATTTACAAGTAAGAATAGAACAAAATCTAATGTTTACTTTCACAATTTAAGTGTCAAAAAAAATTTTTTTTATTATAATATACAATATGAGGATTTATAATAGATATGAAAATAGTGAGAATTCTCTAGGTCATTAATAATTTCTCACATGAATTCCACCATTTATTCTTTGAAATATTTTTTGGAACATTATTATAATTTTCTTTCTTAAAACTATAATCGTCAACGATTGAGCCACAACCAAGCATAATATATGCAAAGAACTTGGGTGAAAGTTCTAAGGGGAAATTCTTAACCTGACAAAAGAACCAAGACATGAAAATCCTAAAAGAAACTGCAAACTTTATTAAATAAATGTGAGACTTTACTAGCTTTACCATGAAGGCCTTAAATTAATTATTCTTATTAAGGTAGTTGGTGTTTATTTATGACTGCAGAAGGTATATTACAACTATTTCACCTTACAAGAGTAATATCATTTTATCATGATCTTACATAAGATTGAGATCAATTTAGAAGACACTTTATTTTCCAGGAATGTTACTTAATTTTTGTTTAATGAGTAGTTTTTATTGCTTTTATTATCTTAATACAACTATGGCGGAATTAAAGAACAAGTTTTCAAGTTTTTGTGGTATGTTATGGTGTAACTCTACATTACTTACACAATTTAGTTATACCTTTATCTTAAACAGTATCTAGATCTGATTTGATCTGAGGAAATTTATGCTTCCACTTAGAAGTTAGGAATTTAATTTTTAAAAGTTCACTTTTACAAATTATTTTTTGCCTTAAGACATTCTTCAGACTAAAATTTATTCTAATGCTTTTAATAAATAAACTGAAATTTATTTTTAAAATTGAGGTTCATCTCCTGTAGGACAAAAAGGACGTAATCTGAAAACCAGAATTAAGGAACAGCTTACAAGACACAACTCTGAAGTGAAGAAGAATGTTATAATGAGTGAGGGGTTGATGTGGGTTACTTAATTTTTTAAGAGCTGTTGTAGTTACTAACTTTTTAAATGGTTTAAACATATAAATTTGATTTTTCAATTGGCTAAAATTTGACAATGATGTTGTTTTTTAAGTAATACTATTGACGCCTATGTATGACTATGCTCAATGTTTTATTTGTTATGGTTTATTTATTTTAACATTTTTATTTATATGGTAATACTTTGTGTCAACAAAGCACTAAGGATGAGGTGTAGGCCTTGAAAGTGCTCTGCATTAAAATAAAATTTTGAACTGTGGAGGTTTATGACCGTTTCTCATATATTTCATCCAAGGTTGATTGTGAACTCCACCAGACAATAATTATATAGGAAAAAAAATTATTTTTGTCCAGCAGACTGAATTAAATATATAACAATTTGCAGAGCATAAAATTTGTTTATAAAATATAATACGAGGTATTAAAAAAAAAAAGAGGAATTTATAATAAGTTTCCATGGTTAGAGGTTCGTTGGCCATCGAATATTATGCTGGAAAAATTAGTCTAGGGTTTCGGCCAGGATCAGAAAAATAAAATACTCCAAAATTATAATTTTATTATTGCCAACGCTTCTTCTCAACTTCTAAGTCATCTTTAAGGTGATAATGAGTTCTTCACTCTTAGATGTGACCTTAAACCTCCCTTGGATAATCTCCTTCCGGTTTTATTTTTTCCGATCCTGGCCAAAACCCATACTAATTTCTCAAGCATTTATTTATGTTATTATTTTATAGGAATTATCTTAGGCCAAAGCAATTAAAAATGAAGAAATTTGCTTATAAATTGAAAGAAACAAAGGAAGCCTGGTGAGGGAAAGATTGAGATTTTTTTCTCGAAAGGACCATTCTTCCTTCCTTACAGAGCATTTCAGGAAATTCCTACAGTTATCACATCCCAGTTACCTCTGGAGTGATTAATTTTCCCAAAATAAAATGTTGTTTCCCAGTTTCCTTGCTACATTGAAACCCCTGCTATTTCTGTACACTTTCTCTGGGAAATAGTGGGGTGATCGCGCACACGCATTTCCGATGTTTGCAGTCTGTGTTTTACTTGAAAAGGAAGCAGTTTGTCTATGATGAATAGAGGGAGCACTGTCACTGATAATTCAAAAATGTATTTCTTATCTGCTCATTACACAGGATACAAATTTCCGCTGTGGAAAACTAAGTGTATTTCCTAAAATGCTAAATTATCGAATAGGAAGCGCCAGCACATCCACATGATTGAGGATTCCGTTTAAAATGAACTATTCAGCAATGAACGGTTCTTTGAATGTGTGATTTCAAAAATTTATTATGGTTTTTATTTTTCAATTTATNCAGCAGACTGATTTAAAAATTTAAAAAAAAAAAGAGGAATTCATTTTTTTAAGTTGAAATAAAAAAAAAAAAAAAAATGCAGAAGTGAAAGACTTACGAGTTTTTGTAAACTAGTTAAAATGTGAAATTTTTTTTTTTTAAATGGTAATAGTTACAAAGGCCTTCATAGTTTCATGCTGTACTTTACATATGATAACCTGCATTTTTTTCATATTTTTTAGTTGCTTATGGATAATTTTTAAAGGTAGTACTCTAACATTCTATTGAGTTTTTATTTTGGTTTGTAGTTCTTAAATCTTGTCAATCAGCAGACAATCCTAGTTCCAGGTAGCTCTCTGTAAAAATTCTTTGGTAACCCTTAGTTTATAATGAAATATCAGAATGGACAATGAAAAATACAATTTTTGCAACTGCAATGTCAGATGCTTTTAATAGACTATTTATTATAGTCTGAAATTCATGTACTGCTCCTTCCTTGTAATTTTCACTTGCCATGAAAAATAGCTCCTTTGACACTTTACTTTATGAAATAAGGACACTATTATATGGCATAGAATTTCTGTAAAATCTAAATAATTATTATACATCTGTTTAACGATATAAGTATACCTGATTAAAAATAAAAGAAATGAACATACCGTAAGTTGTCCAGCAACACCAAAATCAGCTAGTTTTGCATGTCCTTCTGTATTTAAAAGGATATTTCCAGCTTTTATGTCACGATGAATTTTCCTCCTTAAATGTAAATATTCAAGTCCCTTAAGAGTATCACAAAGAATAGTGGCTATTTCGTCCTCAGTCAATGTTTTTTTCCTTAGCCTCATAATATCAGAAACAGAACCAGCTCCACAGTATTCCATTACAATCTAAAATAGAAACAATCAACAAAGTCTAGCATTTATTTATTTATTATATAAGTGGAACATTAATTTAAAATCAAACAATTAAAGGGAATAGAATAAAAAAATCTATCTGTCCCAGCCAGGGACAGAATTTATTCTATTCCCTCTCAGTTGAAATGTTATCTAAATTTATACCTAGTATATAAAACTATTCTCTCTAGTTTCTGTAACTTAATAAAATAAGAAAAACAGGATAAAAGAGACAAGCAGATTATTAGTCAGGAAAAATAAGCTGCCAATTATATGGAAATTATATAATTATATTATGTACTAAACAAAAGTTAAAGATTTGACAAGTTATTATAGAGAAAGAATAACTTAAATCTTGGTTTTGGCTTTTTCCTTTTGGTTTTCTATTAAATGAGTAGTATTTTATTGAGAAAATCCCATAATTAATGAAAATGTTATTTGTAAAATTGAAGTTTTAAACAGAAAATTTTCAAATGTTTTAATCTATTATTAAAATAAATTGGAAAAAAAATAAAGTATNCTACTTCTTATTACAATGAAATAATTCTACTTCTTATCACTATGACAAAATTTAATCAATCAGTTTATCCACTTCCTAAAATTAGCTGAATTAACAAGAAGAAATATTGCGTTAAACAATGAGGTTAGTGTTTAATAAATAAAGCTGAGGAACAAAGTTAATCTAGTAAAATAAAATTAAGAAATAATTTTTTTTCTATTGACTAGATTATTATTAAGCATACTGACAAGAAATAATAAATAAAATTTACTAAAGCAAAATCAAAACCTATAAAGACAACAGTTTGCTAGTTAAAAAATATGGATTCAGAATTACTTCCTGATTGAGTGATGATTTTAGAAGGAAAATAAAATATGTAAAAATACTCTTCAATAGCAAACAGAAGTTAGGCACTTGCACAAGAAAGCTTACAGAATTTTTAATTACTGACAGTCTGCTTACAAAAAAAGTGAAAAAAAAAAAAAAATCTAAGAAAAGTTAGACCCAGGTATGGAATATATAGAGCAAAGCAGTATAGCAGGATAATAAAATATTTTCAATAGCCACATAGAACCTTGAAGATTGAGAGACTTAACAGTGCTTATAATACCATATGATGGACACCCACCCCTAATGGAGACCCACTTTACTGAAAGGGTTCTAAGAAAGAAACTCAATCATGGCCTCAATAGGAAATTGGGTGGGATAGTCACTTAGGCTATATAAATCCTTCATGGACTCTAAATCCTACTATAAGGAAATAGAAAATCTGCTCTAATGTAGGGTTCTAATTTCTTTGAATCTAACCAATCTAATTGCTTTAAAAGAAAGCAATCAGGTGCTGTTTTAACACTTTAAAAAACTATTAAAACTGGCTAAGATGTACATGAACAAAAGGATGGCTCATTCCAAATCAAATTTTACTATGTGCCAATTAGTTCACATATTACCAATTTTTAACAATTACAAGAACATATTTTACAGTCTCTTCATAATTTCTCAAGTCTTTCTACACTTTCTGAATGAGAGTAGAGGAAAAATTGATTAATAAAAAAAAGTAAACATATTCCACATTGATTTACAACTTTGCTTTAATGACATGAGTACAAAAAGAATTGGGGAAAGAGGAAGAGAAATATGTATATAAAATTAACCTACCCAGAGATCAGTGTTTTTGAAGTAAGATCCATAATATTTTACAACATATGGGCTATCACACTGTTGCATAATAGATATTTCTTTAATAATTTCTTGAAGATCGGTATCAACAGGTACTTGTTTAATAGCTAATACTTGACCAGATTCTTTATGTAATGCCTTGTAAACGCTCCCATAGGATCTGGAAAAAAAAATTTATATATAATTTCATCAGTGAAGAATAGCCTTGCTCTAGGTAGTTTTCTTTGATTTAATCAAATTAGTGCTGGTTTAACGATCATTAAGTATAGTAGTATATTATGATGTTCATTAAGCATAGAAGGAAATATTATGGAACACAAGTTGAAAATATTTAATCCATTAATAACAAGGCAATTATAAATTGCTATAAAAAGCTATTAAGGTTATCCTCATAAAATATTTTTTTTAATATGTGTTCTTTAATTATAAATTCTAGACACCATAAATAAATTACAAAAAATTTTGTACCTGTGTGTGTTTTGTTCAATTTTTATAAGGAAAAAGTGCATGTTAAAATATATTTATAAATATATAAGAAACTGAAGTATTGGGGAATAATTTGCAGCTATTTTATGCTATTAGTGAAAAAAGAGAACTTAAGCAAAAGTTTTGGGGTTTAGATGATTAAGAAAGTTCTTAAAGAAATATTCGTAAACTAGGATGCTGAGAAATCCACATAGCAAAATAGTTCCTCCGAGACAGATTTTTTAGTAGATCTATCATAAGGAAGTCAAGTTAATCACTTGGTACTGTGACACAATTAAAAAAAAAAAATTCGTTCAGATCTTCACTGATCTTTCTTAGATACGTTCAAAATTATATACATGCATGTGAATACACACACATTAAATAAACTGAACTTCAAGTTTAGGCTTCTTTTTTAAATGAATGAATGAGATTGTTAATGGTTGAAGTCAGTCTAGAGAAGGGGACATGGATCAAAGAAAAATCAAAATTTAAAAACTAAAATGTTTCTTATTGCTATTAGGTTGAAATAAATTAATACAAAGTAATTTTTTTATAAAATAATTTACAAACAATTATAATTTATATGAAGAACACATATTAAAGAAAGAATTAAAAAATTGAGCTTTCTGAGGTAATAGGTAGAATAATTCATTTTTGGCTGAAATTAGATGTAGGAGAGGGTGGTATATAGGAAGACCAAAATATATTAAAGTAATACTTCATTATAATTTTTATTAAGAAAAAACTTAAAGAACATGATAGGAGCAAAATTTAATTTTCTGATATTATGTCCAATAAAAATTTTATTCTAAAAGCTTTTTATCATAAATATTTAAGAATGTGACTTAAAAGGTTAAGAACTTTCCCCATTCTTTGCCTGAAAATTCCATAGCCAGCCTTCAGTTCTCAACTTTCACACTCATTGATTTCTTTCCAGCTTGAAAGATCATATAAAAATAAAATAAATAATTCACAAAATTTAGATTCATATTTAGGAATCCAAATATTAGGAATACGAGTGAAATCAAGAGCTTAAATTTGATGTGTTGCTCATGACAATTCATTGACATATTTTTTGCATGCTATATCCTAATTAATTAATAACAAATTCTTAAAGATTATTAAATTATAATACAGATTGGAGGAATAATTTTAATTTAAGTGAAAAATTCTACTTCTTATTACAATGAAATAATTCTACTTCTTATCACTATGACAAAATTTAATCAATCAGTTTATCCACTTCCTAAAATTAGCTGAATTAACAAGAAGAAATATTGCGTTAAACAATGAGGTTAGTGTTTAATAAATAAAGCTGAGGAACAAAGTTAATCTAGTAAAATAAAATTAAGAAATAATTTTTTTTCTATTGACTAGATTATTATTAAGCATACTGACAAGAAATAATAAATAAAATTTACTAAAGCAAAATCAAAACCTATAAAGACAACAGTTTGCTAGTTAAAAAATATGGATTCAGAATTACTTCCTGATTGAGTGATGATTTTAGAAGGAAAATAAAATATGTAAAAATACTCTTCAATAGCAAACAGAAGTTAGGCACTTGCACAAGAAAGCTTACAGAATTTTTAATTACTGACAGTCTGCTTACAAAAATTTAATGTTCAACTATCAATTATTACTTATTAGTGAATAGCTAGTTTTCAAATTAATATTTTAATCAGTCAATTTCTATGTTCATTCTTTAGTCCTTATTTTATTATTTATTTTTTTAATAGCTTCCTATTCTTGTATGATTATTAAGAAAGATAGTGTCTTGAATAATCAATTACTGTTTCCTGTTAATAATTTCTTTTTAAATAAATTATACATCAAACTCAAAATCCCACAGAGAAAAATAGCTTCAATGCCAATCATATCTTGAAGTCATAAAAAACTATCTGGCAAAACCATTCAATGGAAAATATACTTATAATGATTAATTGATTAAGCAGCTAAGAAAATTGTCCCTAATCAAAAATATGGTGTTGAAATAATGTTACTTAATAAAATATGAATCCCATTAAAATGTATTATAATTTGGCGATTCTACCTTCAAATAGAAGATTAAAAGTTATTTAATATGAAAACAATTAATGCCAGGGAATAGAATAAAAAATTCATCTGTCCCAGCCAGGACTCGACCCTGGATCTCCTGCTTTCCGGCCCGGAAAGTATGCTTCCATTGCACCACTGGGACTAACTAGATAACTTATTAAATTCCCAACACAGTAGCAAGAGCCTAATTGTTCAAAATTGTTTAAAATTTATGTGGGATAATAAACCACAACTAAATTAATAGTTATTTAATATGGTTGCAAATGTGACAGGCTGATTATAGTCGGTTTTTCATTCTTTTAAACATTTTTACAATGAGAACAGATAGTAATAACTGAAAAGCATACTTTTTATAATGACATTTTTGTGCATAATTTAAATACTTCATAACCACAAAAAAAAAAAAAAAAAAAAAAAAAAAAAAAAAAAAAAAAAAAAAAAAAAAAANCTTACAATGTAAGCCGAAACATTGGCAGATAATCCTTTATTAAAAAATACATTTTTTAAATTTGTGTTTTTTGGATCTACCTTGACCGAACCCCAACTAAAATCATCTAAGTTTACATTAAAAAGAGAAGTTTTTCTTTTTCTTTTTTTATTTGAGTTAGCCTTCATTTCAACAACTTAGGGTCATGGGGGGGAGGGGCCATCTCATTCTAAGCACCATGGCTCAGGACAAGCTTTTGTTAATCGATAAAAGCTTGCTTAGGATGAGATATGAACCTCGAGTGTCAGGATTGCTTGACCCCAATCGGGGTTCCCATGATCTACCCTGGCGCCACTTGAAAGAGAAGTGTTTGATATTATTAAGAAAAATATATAATTTTAATACTAATACTAATAATAAAATGAAATTACGGTTCTAGTAAACACCCACACCTAATTGTTCAATTTCGCAGAATAACAAGAAAGTTCTTAATTACATATAAGATTATGTAGAGAAATATTTGTAGTGGCTAAGATCCTGAATACATTGAAACTCTTCAGATAACATTGCACAATATGATCTAGCGGAGCAAAAATGAAAGACAAACAATTAACCCGAAACAAGCTTAAAAGTGTTCACTCTACAAATCAAAGGAAGTTTGGAAAACACCGAGAATACAAACATAACATACTGCATAAATTATTGCAAAAGAAGACAGAGCTATATAGCTGTGCCACGGGACAATAGCCACAAAACTTGAGGATCTAACCATCAGGACCCACTGGAATTATTCAGGATTCACGAAACCAGTGGTTGTGTATTCTGTTCTGTCCTGGTGGCATAAATGACATGCAGACAAAGCAAAATAATAACTTGGAATGATTCAAAGGCCAAGTTCCTAAGCAGCAATGGTAATTATCCATAAAAAAAGTTAACACATTGGTTGTCATGAAAGTTCTTCAGGATTATAGTGCACTTAAAAGAAAGTGAAATCCATCCAATGAAAAAGGTGGAATTGAGAGCTCTGCTTGAATTCATTATCTTAATAATAAGTCCACCATTACATAACATATGTAATATACTATACTATAGAAATTCTATAAGCTGTAAATCTAAATTAGTACAAGAATATAGAACTTCAACTTAATTAAATATCAAATAAAATAGATATGTAACAGGACACTCAGGAGTCCAGGAAATGATAGAGTTGATTTTCTGATTAAGAGGGTTAATACTATTTATTTAGGTCAATTTTCAGGATAACCAACTGGGCAAATAAAGGTTAATGAAAACATAAGGTTAGTGTTTTAATATCCTATAGTATTAGAGTTGTTTTTTTTAGATATCCTTATATGTTTACAGTTGAAGATGGACCCAACAGGGGTAACTAAACACAGTGACCAATCCCTTAGCAGGATAGGAAATTATATCTGTCTATCTATATGAAGAAAAATGTTGTATTTAACACTTAGTTTAAGAATAGACTTACCCCTCTCCTAGCTTGCATATTATATCAAAGACCTCTTCCGGCTGTCTCGTTAAACTTTCTTCTGATAATTTTTTCAACTCACTGAAATTACAAAGAAAACTGACTTAAAAATTCAATGGTACCAAAGATAATTTAATGACAATAAATTTAACATCATGTAGAGGAAAAATATATTTACTTTTTAGCCATACACAAGAACTGGTTATACTATTGGTAACAATGGATTTATTCAGTAATCATTTACATAATGGTTATCAGTGCATTTACACAGTGATGATCAGCTTGAATTATTTAGCAGTGGATGGCAGCAATAAATGGTATTAAAAGTTAGAAATGGGAAAACACAATATCAACTAAAAATTCACTCTGTTTGTACAAATTTATTTTCAGACTTACATATTATCCTTCTAAAACAAAACCACAGAAGGATACATGGTATATATCTTACTAAGCAACAAAGTTTTGTTACTTTGGCTAAAGCTAGTGAGCTAGAATCACTCACAAAAGTTTATGGTAAATAAATATTTTGATAGTTCAATTGAAATATTAAAATTACATACACTGTCTCACCAAAGAAATATAAGTTATTAATAAATAACTTATATTACATTTCAGCTTACATTGTAAGCCATCTTCAAAGCTATTGTCATAAAAAAACCATAAAAATTAAATGATTTACATTATTATTACACGTAATAGCCCTAACTGAAAGTAGTATGACATCAAATTCTATTATTATTACAAATGTGTAGAAAAATTCACCACACCTACTAACCATGAAGGCGATAGAGGACGTTGTGTCACCTGGATCACATGTTCTTAACTGAGAGGTAGGGTTTGGAAATTAGGGGAAAATTTTTTAGATGAACAATATGGTTGGTGGAAAGATTGGGGGTTATGAGGCAGTAGGTGCAAAGGGAGAGCAATCTGCATCAAAGGGGGCAATATCAGGAAAAAAAAGTAGGAATTATTACAGATAAGTAGCCTAAGGAACTAGGAGACAGATGTATTTTGGAGTAGGGCTAATGGTTTTCCCCCAAAAATAGATTTTAGTGATTGTTGATTCTATGGGAAATAGGGTTTTTGGTTTGCCCAATCTATGAACCATGGTAATTAGGAGTGGAAAAGGGAATTTTATAAACAACATTGGTTCTGTTATGAATAGGTTTGGGATCTTTGAGGCGGGTGTAAGTGGATTTTAGTTTATTGTTGGAAAAAATAAGCTTAAGGTTAGGGAAAAAGTTTTTCTAAGGGATTTCTTAATTTTTTCAGAAAGTTTTGGAATATACGGGAGAGAATGGAAAGAGAGGTCATAATTTTGGAAGAGGGGCTTAGTTTGGGAAGTGGAAATGTAGAATTCGTTCACAAGTTTTTTCATTAGAGAAAATGGCTTCTGTATGCATATGAATTTATTTTTAAGAAAAAGCTCATAATATTTTTTTCAAAATCATAATAATGCAATAAAAATTTCATTATAATATAAATTCAGCCTTATAAAGTTTTCCAACCTAAAATTTTTTTTTACAGTAAGTTGGGTTTCTTACAACTTATACACCAACAAGTTATAAGGCCCTAGAATAAAATAAAATCAAATTCCTGTACTGTAAATTTAAATATTACTTGTCAATTTCAGTGTTAGGCATTATTTGAATAAATTATTATTTTTTATTCATTATAAAAAAATTA